>JAOANR010000009.1:29601461-29764973 GCA_030278955.1 Hygrophila difformis | reverse complement strand
GTCAACAGCATATTTTTGGCCTGACAGTCACTTATTCATCTCGGACTGCACAGACATCTTTTCAAAGGAAAGCAGTAAAGAATTGTTCAGTGGTCTCAAAAGCTGAGTTCCAATTTAGGGAAAGCAAATAAATACAACCGAGGCAAGGGATTCTCGTGCAGTTAATACGAACCTGCACACTCAAAAGGGAGGAATCCCTTGCAAATTACTACTACTAAGATCAAAAGGGAGGAACCTAATAGACTGGGGTTCATCTTCTTCCTTCAGAATAGGAATCTGGCCCAGTGGATGTAACTGGTCAACTCACACCGCAGACACCAGCCGTTATGGATCATCATGGGCTCGTGCCTCCTTGGGCAGTAGATTCTGTTTCCTTGATTGGCCCATAGGTACGGAGTGTCTGGGTTATCCGTAATCCATCCGAGGACGTTGGTAGACGTGTACTGAAGGATTGACCGATCTGTTACCATCCTTTCGATCATTCTGATTCCTTGTTCAACTTGCCTTTCATCCGTCTTACTCATAAGCATCAGTCCCCGGGTGAAGATTGACGCCTTGTGGTTGTCCTCAATTCCTGGGCGCAGCAGTTCACAAGCGTGCTCCTCATTCCCTTCTACAAACGCCATAAGTGCTGGAATGATCTGGAGATTGAAGTTTCCTGCAGTTGTGCATGTTTGCAGGAATCTCTCCTTATGCCAACGGATTCTTTCTTGCCCTCTCTTCACAGTGGAGGAGTCAACCTCGCATCGCCTGTACACGATGGTAAGGTTTCCAGCATCCCTGAGCTTCTTGCATACCCGTTGTGCAGCAAACACCTCCCTGATTTCATCCTCTCCTATCCGGGAGAGAATTTCACCAAGGAGTTCAAGCGGTAAGTCCAGCAACTTGGTTCCCTCTGGAGCAGGGTCTGGAATGGGAGGATTACCCCTGAAAAGATAAGAAGTAATGAATCCAATTTTTATATAATTTACAGAAATTATTCAAGTTCAGAAACCAACATCCTCACATTTAGAGCTTTGCTCTAGATGTGAGATTATTAAATTTCTGACTTGAATTTTAATTTAGAGCACATGTAAATAATATTTGGTTTTAAATGGGCTAAAGAGCCCAAAATAAAATAAAATTGGCCATTGGGCCTAAAATCTTTTTAATGGGCCATTGGGCCCAAAAGTTTTCAGTTTTATTAAACAAGTCCGAGACACTTGTTGGAAGTGGAATGAGATGGATAGATGGAAATGGAATGCTCGAATATTGGAATGTGCAATGGAGACGTGGCGGAACGGATCTGCTGTTTCTGGATAGCTTGGACTGTTTGGACAGTTAAAGCATCCAAAAATTTGCAAACACTGTTTTTAATTTTAAAAATGGTTGACTTGTTTTATTTAACAAAGGTGGGATGTGAGTGGTCCCATTTTGGATTTTTGAAAAGGATAGCAGTTGGGTGACAAAAGTACTGCTATCTTACTCACACTAGTGTTCCATTGGGAACAAAAGACTCAAGTCAAACATTAAACAAAAATGACTCTTTTTGTCTTTTTCTAAAAGTTGCTTTTATTAAAAGTGGAAGCTTCCTATTGGGTGTTTGTACTATGTTTCCATAAACAAACAAACATTTATTCCCATGAGATTTCTAACATGGGAACAAATGTGCCCAAAAAGATCTTACCTCTTTTATTACACCAAAACAACACTGTGCAAGTCACATCAAGATCAATCAAACCAATAACATTAAGATATTCAAAACAATACCCAAATGTTCATCAGTTTGTTCTTTCCAATTTTAAACTTCACAATCTTATCCATTAACAATTTCAAAATGGGGTTTCAAACGTTTCAAAATGGTGCTCATAACCGAGAGCACTTTGAAAACTTCCAAAAATCTAAAGTTAAATGCACATATACACCACATCACACCAAGAACACAACAAAATAAAAACAAAACAAACGGGTCCGAATGGGTGCTATGAACATGGCGAAAACAGGGTTTACCCTCTCCTCCTTGGCTCGGGTCTAGGCACGGGTCCAAGGTTTGGGAGGAGTCCATGAAATCGGTCCATAGTTTCCCCTTGGAAAAGGAGTGCAAGAGTGCGAAGAACACGTGGTGTTCGTTCGGATGAGAGAAAAATGGGGGAAAAGAAGATGAAGAAGTTGGAGGAAGTTGAAATGACAAGAGAAAGTGAAAAGAAACTGGAGGGGGTGGGGGGGTATAAATACTTGAACTTTTGTCGCGGAATCCGAGACTTTGTCGCGGAACCAGGTTCCGCGACAAGGCATAGCGACATTAGAGAGGTCGCGGAGTTGAGGGTTGGTCGCGGAGTCATGCTCCGCGACAAGGCTACCGCGACAAAGTTCAGTATGGAGACAAAGTCAACGCAGATCATGTCGCGGAGCAGGGCTTGGTCGCGGAGTCATGCTCCGCGACAAGGTGCATCGCGACAATCACCGGAGAAGGGTTAAGAAGGAAAAGGGAGTTTGTCGCGGAACAGGGCCTGGTCGCGATGTATGACATCGCGACAAAGGACCTTCCGCGACAAAGAATTTTTTTGAATTTTCAAATTTTCTTGGACTGGGCCTGAGTGTGATGTGGGCCTGAGTCCATTTTATTTGATTTGGGCTGAATAAATTCAGTCCAAGTAAATTCAAAATGCTGGGCTGAAAATTAAACAATCCACTTGCATAAAATTAGGTTGGGTTAGTTCCATTTATCTGTGAATTTTGTTTCGGGTATTGAATCTCTTCAAATTCCGAAAACGTTTTCTTAGACTTATGGAACTAATCCAACCAAGAACCTGGTTTTCCATGTTACTCTTATCTGCTCCTCTTTTTGGGGGTTCCGAACTTCTGCAAGATAGATGAATGAAATGCATTAGATTTTCTCCAAATATCAACATCCTCACATTTAGAGTCTTAGTACTCTAAATGTTTAATTGATCTTTGGGTACTTGCTCGTCATGAAATAAGTACTGTAAATATATACTCTATATATATATATATAAACTAAAATTTCTGTGTTTTTGTGTTTTTAAATGTTGTTTCTTATTGAGTGTAGGCCGGGTCTGCCACTGCTTGGCTTTCTTTCTCCGGATCGAACTGTCCAATGTACTCTTTTAATCGTTGTCCATTCACCACTATATCGCCCCTATCAGTTCGGATCCTGACAGCTCCATTTTTTAACACCTCTAGTACTTCATGTGGTCCTTCCCATCTAGATTTGAGCTTTCCGGGGAACAGCTTCAACCTAGTATTGAACAATAACACATGTTGACCAACATAAAAATGCTTAGGTTTGATCCGGCGATCGTGCAACTTCTGGGTCCGCTCCTTGTAAATTCGAGAGCTTTCATAAGCTTGCGCTCGTATTTCCTCAATTTCATTGAGGTCCAACTTACGTTTGCTCTGAGCAACTTTCGGATCGAAGTTAAGCGTTTTAACGGCCCAGTAAGCTTTATGCTCTAGCTCTACGGGTAAATGACAGGCTTTTCCGAAGACCAGCCTATATGGAGACATCCCGATGGGAGTCTTATATGCTGTGCGGTATGCCCATAGAGCATCATTGAGCTTACGTGCCCAATCCTTACGGGTTATCCCGACAGTGGCTTCGAGTATGTGTTTGATTTCGCGATTGGATACTTCGACTTGACCACTAGTCTGAGGATGGTAAGGCGTGCCTATCTTATGGAGGATCCCATTCTTACTCATTAAAGTTTCAAAACCTTTATTAATAAAGTGTGTTCCTCCATCAGATATCACCACCCTAGGTACGCCAAATCGACTGAAAATGTTGTTCTTGAGGAACTTGATGACTTGGCTACCATCATTTGTCGGTAATGCGACAGCCTCGACCCATTTGGATACGTAATCGACAGCTACCAAGATATAGTAGTTTCCACCAGATGGTGGAAACGGTCCCATGAAGTCAATGCCCCATACATCAAAGATCTCAAGTGTGAGAATCCCCTTTTGAGGCATCTCATCCCTCTTGGAGATGTTTCCTAATCTTTGGCATCTGTCACAGCCCTTAACAAATGTCCTGCAATCCTCATAGATGTGAGGCCAATAAAATCCACATTCGAGGACCTTGTGGGCCGTTCGAGCGGGACCATGGTGACCTCCATATTCTGATTCATGGCATTTTCTGACAATTTGATAAGCTTCATGCTCGGTCACACATCGCCTGATTATTAAATCAGGGCAGTGTTTGAAGAGATAAGGTTCTTCCCAGAAGTAACTTAATACATCTCGTTTGAACTTATTCCTCTGATGATAGTTCGAAAACTGTGGGGTTACTCCGCATGCCAAGAAGTTAGCGATGTCGGAAAACCATGGACAAGCTTGATTATGCAGATGCAACGCGAACAACTGTTCGTCCGGGAAATCTTCATTGACGGCTTTTTCCTTTTTATCATTATCTAATCGAGATAAGTGGTCAGCAGCACCGTTATCTCGACCTCGCCTATCTTTTATTATGATGTCAAATTCTTGCAACAGAAGTACCCACCTGATTAATCGAGGTTTTGCATCTTGTTTGCTAAACAAGTATCTCAATGTTGTATGATCGGTGTATACTATGGTCTTTGTACCTATCAGGTACTGTCTGAACTTGTCAAATGCGAAGACTACAGCATACATCTCTTTCTCCGTTGTGGTGTAGTTAACTTGGGCTTCATTCAGGGCGTGACTCGCGTAATGAATTACGCAGTGTCTCCCATCCTTATGTTGTCCAAGAACTGCGCCTACGGCGAGACCACTAGCATCGCACATTACCTCGAAAGGCAGTGACCAATCGGGTGGTTGCACTATCGGTGCAGAAACCAACATCTTCTTGAGCGTGTCAAAGGCTTGGACACACGCTTCATTTATTAAGAAAGGATTTTCTTTACAAAGCAGATTAGTGAGCGGCTTGGCAATTTTAGAGAAATCCTTAATGAATCGCCGGTAAAAACCGGCATGCCCTAAGAAGCTCCTAACTGATTTGATCGAGTTAGGAAGAGGGAGATTGGAAATGATGGAAACTTTGGCTGGATCAACTTCAATGCCTGCACGAGAAATGCGATGACCTAACACTATGCCCTCAGTGACCATAAAATGGCACTTTTCCCAATTTAAAACCAAGTTAGTGTCCTCACACCTCTTTAAAATCTTAGCAAGATTGGTCAAACAATCTTCGAACGTATCTCCATACACAGAGAAGTCATCCATGAAGACCTCAATGCATTTTTCGATAAATTCAGAGAAAATAGACATCATGCATCTTTGAAAAGTAGCAGGTGCATTGCACAAACCAAAAGGCATCCGTCGATAGGCAAAAGTGCCGTACGGGCAAGTAAAAGTGGTTTTCTCATGGTCTTCACTGGAAATAACAATCTGATTATAACCAGAATAACCATCCAAAAAGCAATAAAACTCTCTCCCTGCCAACCTCTCAAGCATCTGATCAATGAATGGCAATGGAAAATGGTCCTTGCGTGTGGCCTCATTCAGCTTCCGGTAATCGATACAAACTCTCCATCCGGTCACTGGTCTGGTTGCAACCTCTTCTCCTTGCTCATTCCTGGTTATGCACATCCCTCCTCGTTTGGGTACGACCTGCACCGGGCTAACCCATTTGCTATCAGAGATAGGATAGATTATACCAGCATCTAAGAGCTTGATAACTTCTTTCCTTACCACTTCCTGCATAAGGGGGTTCAATCGCCTCTGAGGTTGACGGGAGGGTTTAAACTCTTCTTCCATTAGAATCCTGTGCATGCAAATAGAAGGGCTTATTCCTTTTATATCAGAAATGGTCCAACCTATTGCATGTACATGTTTCTTAAGAACGTCCACCAGAGCGTTTTCTTGCTCTTGGGAGAGCTTAGCCGAAACAATCACGGGTAACTTTTTATGTTCTGCGAGAAATGCGTACTTGAGATGATCGGGTAGTGTTTTAAGTTCAAGCTCTGGTGGACATTCAACGGAAGGGAGTAGTTTGCGAGAATTGGGTAGTGGGAGAATAGATTTACCTTCGGGATCCTGCATCAGTACAGGATCCTCTTCCTCCTCTTGGTTGGCGTCATCATGGAATTCAATGCCGTCAAACTCCTCCAGATCCCCTGTTTCGGGATCGGCAAAGTGAACGGCTTTGCATCCTTTGTGCTCCACGCCAGCAGGCTTCAGTACCTGCTTTGATGGTTCATCCAGCATCATTTCACAATCATGTTCAGAGTCTGGCTCTTCCCTAACTATTACATTTTCAAAAGAAAAACAAGAACTGTCATTCGGAAATTTCTGCAATTTCTCCATATCAAAGATGATCTCCTCGCCATCGACCCTTAAGGTGACTTTTCCGGATTTGGCGTCAATCAGTGCACCACCAGTGGCTAGAAATGGGCGTCCAAGGATAAGCGGCATTTCAGAATCCTCTTCAATATCGAGGACGATGAAGTCGACCGGGAAAAGAACCTGCCCGGTTTTGACCACAACATCCTTAAGGATTCCTACGGGCTGAGTGATTGATCTGTCTGCGAGCTGCAGTCTCATTGATCGGCTGAATTTCTCCAAGCTTAAGGCGAATAGCCATAGCTAGTGGCATCACATTGATGCTTGATCCTAAATCACAAAGCCCCATACTCACTTTGGCCTTTCCGAATTGTACTGGAAGTGTGCAACATCCGGGGTCCTCCTTCTTTTCGGGCATTCTCCTCTGAACGATGGCACTGCATGTGCTGTTCAGAATAATTACCTCTTCCTGCTCAACCTGCCTTTTTCCTGAAATCAATTCTTTCAAGAACTTAGCATAGATGGGCATTTCGGAAATCATTTCTGTGAGGGGAATGGTTATCTCTACAGACTTTAATCGTTGCAGAAATTTCTTGAATTTAAGATCATGTTCTTTATTTTTAAGCCGCGCAGGATAAGGAATCCTGGGCATGTACTTGTTATTAGCAATTTTTGGTGGTGAAGGGAAGGAAGTTGTACCTTCACCTGTACCCTTATCTGTTTCAGCCATTTCAGGCGCAGCTTCAGTCTGCAATTCGGCTGTCTCTTTTTCCACTTCGTTCCCACTATCAGCTTCCTTACCAGCATTGTCAACAATATCATCTTCTTCAAATTCCGCTCCAGTATCTGCTCCCTTTGGTCCAGCTAGTACTCTTCCAGATTTCAAGGTTATTGCCTTGCATTGCGGGTTCTTTTCCGCAGTACTAGGCAATGTTCCTTTGTCCCTTTTCTGCATCTCATTAGCCATCTGTGTAACTTGGGTCTCCACATTTCTGATGGAGGCCTGCAGTTGATTGTTGATCTCTTTCTGACTAGTGATGAAATCAGTCATCAGATTCTCAAGCCTTGAAGGAGGCTTTTGATTCTGATTCTGATTTTGATGCTGATTTTGATTCCACTGGCCTTGGTTTGGGACAAACTGAGGCTGGAAACTCTGATTGGGCTGAAAGTTCTGGAAATTCTGAGGTGGCCTCTGCTGGATCTGAGGTTGGAAACCTGGATTCTGAAAATGTTGGCCCCTGTTCTGATTGAATCCTTGGTTCTGCTGAGGGTTGAACTGTTGTTGCTGTGGCTTGTTCAAGAGATGTGAGTTTAAGGCGTTGTTGTTTGAATAAGACAAATTCGGGTGTCTATTTGGAAAAGCTCCTGCATAGTTACAGCTCTCAGCTGTGACTTGCTCGCATGTGTCAGTTGCATGAGCACCTTGACACAGTCCACAGATCACATCAGTTTGCTGTCCCTGCGCAGAACTTCCAACTCCTTGATTTACAGACAACGCTGCCACTTGCTCTTGAAGCTTTTCAATGTCTGACTTCTCTACTGTACCTACAGCACATAAACTACGAGGGGGAGTGAGATTACCATCATCAGTCAGGACAGAACGGTTGACACTCATGGCTTCAATCTTTGCCCAGGCTTGGTCCATAGGTATGTAGAGCAAATGTTGACCACCGGCAGCATCAAGCATGGATTTCCATGCTGGGGTCAGACCACTGTAGAACTTTCTCAGTCTCTCCCAGTCATGGAAGCCATGTTGAGGACACTTCCTGAGCAGGTTGAAGAATCTTTCCTTTGCATCATACAAGGACTCGTCTGGTTTCATTTTGAATTCCGCAATTTTGGAGCGGCATTCATCCACCTTGGACTCCGGGAAGTATTTTGCTAGGAAGTTTCTGATCACATCTTCCCATGTAGACTTCTGATTTACGGGTAGTGACTTGTACCATGTTCGTGCTCCGCTTGTCAGAGAGAAGGGGAATAGCCTTAGTCGAATAGTGTTTGCGGGTACATCACGATTCTTGATCGTGTCACACAATTCTAGGAAGGTTTGCAGGTGATCATGGGGATCTTCATGACTTGCTCCGGCAAACTGGTTGCTCTGGACTAGATTGATTAGGGCCGGTTTCAGTTCGAAATTCCTGGCCAGGAATGGAGCTTGTCCAGGAATGTTCAGATATGGCTCTAAAATCGGCTGCATGTAATCAGCAGCAGCTGCTGCTTGATGATTGTTCTCAGGCCCGCCTTGGTACTGCTGTGGGTAGTAGTTCTGAGGCATGAAATAGTTCCTCGGATCATTGAAATCATTCGGATTCGGGGGATTCTGATGGGGGTTATGGTATTGCTGATTCTGTTGGTTTGGGAAATTTTGCTGATTTGGTTGGTTTTGGTTGTTTGGTGGGTTTTGGTTCGGGTTGGGAGGGGGTGCCTCGAAGTGCTGCTGCTCCATGTTTGGTGGATTCCCACCTCCTTGTATGATCTGGGGAGGGGGATCATCCAA
This sequence comes from Hygrophila difformis, assembly GCA_030278955.1. Taxonomy (NCBI): domain Eukaryota; kingdom Viridiplantae; phylum Streptophyta; class Magnoliopsida; order Lamiales; family Acanthaceae; genus Hygrophila; species Hygrophila difformis. Next base: position 29,756,218 of record JAOANR010000009.1, on the reverse strand, counting down.
ATCATCATGATCAGCATCTTCGGGGTCTTCCTCAATGTTGTGAAGTGGGGGATTGGGTTGAATGATTGGTGGGATGTCAGGGTTTGCCATTTCGGAAATATCGCTGCTAGTGCTTGGCGAAAGTAATGCCTGTCGTTCCCGTTCCCTTCTTCGTTTAGTCTCCGCCCTAAGACGTCGAGCTGTCTTTTCTATCTCTGAATTAAACGGGATCTCGGCTGGCGTCTGCTTCCTCCTTTGCATAGAACAACGGCTTCAATAATGACAGTACCTGTACAATCCCCAGGTTAGAAGTGGTTCTGAAGGTGAATATTTATAATTATATGTATAGGCTACTCTAGGAGCAATGAGGAATGTAATTCTCTAAATAAAACGGCGCTGCATCCTCCCCGGCAACGGCGCCATGAAACTTTTGACAATTTCCGTCCCACGAGCTTTTTCTAAAATATACCAGGTTAGATTTATTAAATGAAAAGCGTTATGATTCACGGGAAAGGGTTTAGGGATACATCAAGATTATTAGTCTTTTTATTACTCAAGTGTGGTGCTTTGGTTTCAAATGGCGCTGTGGTCCTCTCTGTCATGAAATGTTGACAAATCTCATGGCATAGCCGGGATAGGTTGACCTTCAGCCTGTCACACTGAGGATCCCCGGCAAATATGCCATGATACTTCTCATCAATTCTTGCCATAAGATTTCCTGCCATGAAACTTTTGACTGGTTCCTACTACATGAGTATTTTCCGAAAAATCATGATCCTGGTTTAGGTTTTATTTAATGAAATCAATTTATGATGGTGGGGTTGTGATTAGGGATATATTTATAAGTAGTCATGTTTTTATTGCTCGTGTTTAAGAAACTGTGCCCCCGAAAGCGCACGGTGTCAAAAATTGCAGTAATTTATAGTAAGACCGGATCGTTCACTGGAGGATGTGCGATAGAAGCAGGTCCCACGTCGTTTTACTAGATTTTCCATTCATATTGCTCAATAGGTTTGAAAGATGATTAATACCTACTAACATGAATTTAAATTAGATCTCGAAAGCAGTTAAATTAATCTACAAAGCAAATGAATCTATTCTAGAAAACGGATCAAAATTATTCTAGGAATGCAGTAAACATTATCTACGAAAGCAGGGAAAAGGTGCATTATGCCAACCGTGAAGTTGAGTCACAATGTAGACAGAAAGGACAGGAAGAAAAGAATGAAAATTGGACAAGAGTGAGATACAGCAATATTAAACTTCCATTTTCATACGCAGATCTTTGTTTGGGATAATTCTATCAGATAGCTAATTCTCATGCTCTCAATAAGGCTTTCCCTTTAACAGACAGGTACTTGCAATATGAGTTTACATGTTCTTAAGACCGCAAATTCTAAGATACCACAGATTCGTAACTGCCCTGGCCTGGGTGTGTTACTTCATCTGTGGTGGAAAAGCAACACCCGACACATCATTTATTGAAATGCCAAGTACCACTATCATTCTCCCATGTCACACCCAAAGATTTGAATTCAGCCCTAAACTATCCCTTAACTGTCAATCCTAGTAGCAGTTACACAACTCTCAATACAACCGAGTGACCTCTAATGAAAGCGGTTAAAAGAAAGCGGTAAAGAAAGCATTTAAACCTATCACTCGGAGGTTTTGAAAATCTGACCCTGGTAGTAAAAGACAGCTCCCCATCAGGATGAAGGAGTATGGATCAAGAATTCACGGCTCTCAGTGAACCACTAGTGTGTTCACTTCCTTCCGGGTGATTATGAGATACAAACTAATGAAACGAACTAATAAATTAGTTCGTTCCGGATGCACTCACTCAGGACTCAAAAGTAGGCTTTGGCAGAAGAGGATAGCAGTTGAAAGAAAACTCAACCCTATCTTGGAAAATAACCAAGGCCTGGATGATGTTCCTCTAAGATTATTTACTACACTGTATTTGAATCCAAGTGGACCCCATCTCGGTGTAGGACTTAATCTTACATTTCCATCAACCAGCAATTTTGGAAAATAATGGATTTGAAAATCATTCCCTGTCAGTTACTAGACTCTCAGTTAAAACACAGACCCTTTCAGTCTAGGCGAGACCTAATCGCTGAATCTGCTTCTAATTTTCCAAAATGCAACCCTTGACAGAATATGAATTAGTCATAACTGAAGAATTTATCCCTTACTCAGATCCGGATTTTATAAAGAGGTTTTTGTTGGAAATTTATAAAGCAATATCTGTTTAAGATCTAGACTTCTATTGTCCAAGGGAAGGATCCCAAAATAAGTACAGACCACAATAGTATATAATATTATCATGCATAAAGATATATGGAAGTGTAAAATTAATTGACCCAAAATATAAATGCGGGTCTAAACAGAAGGTGAAACACAGAATGAAGTGGTCAAGGGACCAAAGTAATGGCAGAATAATCAGGTGGACTGTAAACATCTACTGTCCAATTTCCTAATCACTCGGATGGAGCGAATTTAGACTGCTTAGACCCTATAATGGTGGTGTCAACACCAGTTGGGCCTCCACTGTCTGTGAATTCGGATAAAAACCTACATGCTTCCCTTCTATAATGATCATCAGTTGGCATTGACTGATGCCAACTGACTCCCAGAACGGATTGGGATTCAGGTTTGGAAATTAAGATAATAAAAATAAAACTGTATCTGGATGGGAGTCAGCCGAGCAGCTATTATAACCCCGGATGGGCGAACCGCCAAGGCTTCCACTGACAGCCATCCAGACCATGCAAAATAACAATTAGTAACTAATACCCAGAATACGAGCTAGTTATCCATGAGGGAGTACCCGCCAACATTAGTCTGATGTATTCTTTACTAATGGTTCCACACAACACACGAAGACAAAATAAATAATAAATAAAAGAAGATCCCTTGTATGAGAGACATTGGTTTCTCATGCAAGGTTGTGGATTGGGTCCACAATTGATGGTCTTAAATAATCCTTCCTACCATAATTAATTACAGTCCAGATTATCTGTTTAAGCCATCGAGATTTTGTTTATACAAGAATGTTTTAATGGCAATTGAACAAAGGTCCTTTAGTCATGATGATTATTGAAGTTTGATTATTGCTAATCTCAATCTTTAATCATTAATGAGTCAAGGGTTCAATCAGTTAAGTGATGCAAATGTAGAATCAAAATTTGGGCAGCATAACACCCTATATTGCAATTCCAGAATGTTACATCCTAACCCGTGGGGCTATGATGTGAGTGTTGCGATATAAAATAGGGAGAGAATGAAGTTTGTTTGAGATTAAATAGAGGGAGAGGAACCCTTGTCGCGATATCATAAATTTTGTCGCGGACCGAGATCCGCGACATGGACATCCCGACTAGTTTTTAGAATTTTTGGCAGCATAACGCCTCTTTGTCGCTATGCAAGATTTTATCGCGGAACGTGGTTCCGCGACAAGGGTGACATCGCGACAAAGAGTTTTCAGAAAATTCCTAAAGCATTTGAACCCTTGTCGCTATGCATGGAAATTTTGTCGCGGAACGTGGTTCCGCGACAAGGTGTTCCGCGACAAGGTGTTCAAAGATCAAGGAACATGGCATAATTTTTCTGTCTCAGAATGGGATTTTGTCGCGGAACGTGGCTCCGCGACAAGATGATTCCGCGACAAAAAGCCATGAAGACAAAATGCAAGAGTTTGGCTCCTTTGTCGCTATGCATCGACAGTTTTGTCGCGGAACGTGGCTCCGCGACAAGGTATTCCGCGACAAAGGATTTTAAATTATGGAGACAAGTGTCTTGAAACACCTTGGTCGCGTAACAGCCATTTTGTCGCGGAACGTGGTTCCGCGCCAGAAGGCGGTTGGCGCCCAAGGTGGTTCAGGACAAAAGTCAGAAAAAGCAGAAATGAACAGTGGCATGCAGACAGCGTGATCTCACCCTATTTCAGATCAAAAAGCTATTCTAAGCTAAAAATAAGCAAGAAACATTCAAAATAAAGAAGAACATGCTTAAACAAAAATAACAAGGATGGGCAGAATATTAAAATAAAGCAGGAGTCCTAATCTAGGGTTTGATCACACATCCACACAACATTATCCATAATATGCCAACAGTAAACATAAAAATAACAAAATGGGGGTCAAATGACCCCAAAATGAAAAAGAAAGCATAAATCCATGGGGTGTGAGACCCATTTCATGATTTGGGACACAAATGATGAATGTTTTCCCATATTATTGAAGAGGTATTGTTAATACCCATGATTTGGGTATTACAAACCCTAAAACAAGAGTTTAGAAACCAAAACATGGTATAAAAATGGCTATCTAAGCAACTGTGAACAGTAAAACACTAAACTAAGCTAAACTAAGAGCAAAAATTAAATAATACATGAAAATAAACCTAAACTACTCTACCTAAGGAAGAACTCCTAAGCTTGCCTGCAAGAGCTCTACAACAATTTCAATCTCTCTACTGGCCAACCCTTAGCTCATGGGAGACACCTCATATTTATAGAAGTGTAACCCTAAGCCCATGGGCCTTGATTCTAGCCCATTGTGTCTTAAGACATCACACACATCACAGCTTTGTCTCGGAGCATCAAGTTGGTCGCGGAACACACTGCATGTGGCAAGGCTTCTCGACTGGGTCTTGTGTCTCTATTTGTGCATCTTGGTCGCGGAACATGCCTTTGTCGCGGAGCATGCCATCGCGACAAAGGTCATCGCGCCAAGGGGCTTGGCTGGTCTCCTCTTCATTTGGGCCACTTGGTCGCGGAACATGCCTTTGTCGCGGAACACTGCATCGCGCCAAGGGGCTTCCGCGACAAAGGTCTTCCTGGGCCTGCTGGATTGGGCCAGATGGGCCGAAAATATTCTTTTTGTGGGCTTTTCTATCTTTTTCCCATCTTTTTGTTTCCTTTTCTTTTTCTCATGTTTTTGGATTTTTCTAACATAAATATGTAATAAAATTACATATTTATGTCTTTTTCACACCAGCTTATTATTTTTACAATTTTGCATAAATTAGTCCAATTCGACTGCTTTCTTACTTAATGTAAGACCGGAATGCGATCAAATGCCCGTTTAAGACACGGAAATGGATTGAAAATAATGGTCATTTTTGGCCATTATCATAATCCCATCCCCAAATGCTCATGTCATGAGATGCAGTTCACATGTCAGCTCCAATATCTGTAAAAAGATAACACAACAACTTTTTATCAGTACAATGGTACTGAGTAAGTCAACCCGCTCCACTTTAAGAAGTGGATTTTAAAATAATGGTTGACACTCATTTAAAAAAAATAATTTTCACTTTTTCTTTTAAAAAGGATCACACACACTACCTTTAACAAAATAAATAACTTTCATTCTTACCATTGTAGCAACTATGCACAAGAGGACACCATTTTCCATATATCATATCATATCATATCATATCATATCGATCATAAGTCATGATCAGCATGCAGCAGACTCATATACAGACACACTCCGGAGCCTTGGGTAACCCATCACGGATACACCCAAGAGTATAGACTCATACATGCAACAACGCCGTTTTGGCACAATTTATCAACAATGCCGTCTTGGCATATATAGAGGGGGAGGCCCCGCAAGACACATCCCTAGTGCATTAGCCCTCTATCAAGTATGGCATCTTACTCAAGTTAATAGTGCACAATGGATTTAAAAGAGTTTTTCACAATTTTTCCACATAATATCCTCTTTAAAAGAGTTTTCAACAATTTCACGGGAGTAACCTCATAACAAGGGCATTCAATAATGCCAAATATCATTTCAACATTTAACTCCCATATCAATATCTCATAGATATGAAAATATCATTTCATGGATCTCAAAATCCAACAATTTCTCATTTGGACCAAATATCAAGTCCAATGTCGCAGTTTACGCCAAGTCAGTTTAAAAATTCATATGAAAGGCGATTGCTTTGAAATTTAAACTGTAGATACTCAACACATAGTTGAACAAGTTTCATGTGTTACACTTTTCAAAATAAGGTATGGAAATAGTTCAAAAATTGAGTTCTTTTCAGAACATGTATTCTGTCATAAATTCAATGGTGACTCTATAATTTTCAACAGGTTTTAAAAATAGTAATTTGCGACCAAAAATTCTAAAATTTTACTACAAGGTAGATAACATATAGATAAATATTTTTCATGAATAAACCATTTAGGTTTGAAACACTTAAGACCTTCAAAAATGAGGATTTCAGAAACACTATCATTTCTTAGATTTCAACAAAAAGAGATTTCGACCTTTCGATAAAGCGGATCCCATAACTTTTTCATATGAGTTCTAAAAATTATAAAAGTTTCCAGAAATATACTCAACTCAATAGGGAACAAGTTTTATGAAGGAACCTTTGAGGTATAATGAACCAAAATATTTTAAAAAGATTGATCATTACGTAAACGAAAAACGGACAGATTTTGGTATAATGAGGGAATTCTAATTTTGTACTCTTAAAACATGGATGAGGATCTCCAAACTTAAAGAGAGAGTGTTAACTTACAGAGTAGATGTATAAGACCAAGGAGATTCAAAGATAATGGCCGTTATAACACAAGATTCGCACCACAAATTACGGGTTTCGCTGAAATTCGACAAATAGAGGGAAATCAATTTATAGTATAAAAATAAAAGATTTAGATCTCTAAGATACAAGTTTCAAGGATGATATCTTACTAACCAAGTGTTGAGAAGAATTAGAACTCTTAGAATGATGAAGGTTGCCAAGCCTATAAGACTCCACAATCCTTAAGATATGCTCACTATGTGGGAGAACTTTGAAGAATAAAATGGGTAGTGAATTTGGCTAATGAGATGGATGAGATTGGTGTGTTTGAAGGCTAGAAACTCCCTCTATTTATAGGCTAAGATTTGAACAATTGAACATGACACATTGTGAGAGTGATTACAACCTCACCAATCATCCAATTAAGTGTGTCTTGAGCAATAATGGTTAGAGTATTTGTATCCACTCATTTGGTCCTTATAGCCTAACAAAGAGACTATTAATTTGGGAGGCTATTAATTTTGTCCATCATGTTGTCTATTAACATAATGGTTTGCCTATTATGGAGGCTATTAATCTTGGTGGGTTCAAGAGATAATTGATCACCTTTCTTTGCTAGCCATTCATCCAAGACACTTGTTAATCATGTTGATTTTTCATCTATTTGTTTAGGAAGAAAATTTCTTGCAATTGCTTTTTAACCTTATATTTGTGTAAGTAGTGTATCATGAAAATGATTGAAGTATTAGCTTGTCTAGAAAAATCATTATTCTTGCCATTATTTAGTGGCATGCATTTATACTCAATGAGTTGGATATGATAATATAATATTTATTTATTTATTTCAAGTATTGTATTTATATTAATGTGCTTTCAAAAAGATAATAATAATATACTTGCATGGTTTTATTTTATTCATAACAATACTCAAACCACAAAGTCTTCATGTCATCATCAAATAAAAATTATAATCTATGAATATATTTTCTTATATATAAAAGTTAATTCTCATAGATTCACATAAAAACTCATACTTTTATTTTTATAAAAATTTATTCCATAATGAATACCAAAGTACTTAAAATATTCACATACTATCCTCATAAAAATTTTCAAGACCAATGTGTATATATATAAAAACTTATATATATAATTTAAACAATAGATTTAAAAACTATATAATTCTATTACCCTTGATATTGAAATTCATATTTCTTTTGGAAAAGACAAATTTACATATATAGTTTTTCAAGTGTTGTTTTGTAGAAAAAAAACAATATACTAATTCTTTAAGCAAGTGATTAAATATTTAATAAAAGTCTCTTTAGTGAATTACAATTATTTCGGGTAATTTCTATGGTATTACAACTGCACACCAGTATGTTCCACCTTTTGTCATACACTACGTTGATGACCTTCAAAGAATAGGGAATTACGCTTGGGGAGCTGCTGCGCACACATATCTGTTGGATTTCCTGAAGAATTGCCATGAAGGGAAGAAGTACCCCGATGGCTGCGTTCTCGGGTTAACGGTAAGTTTGCTAGTTCTGGAATTTGGCGTATTGTTATTTACACATATATGGATGTGTTTGGCAATATATTACATGCTGAGTGGAATGCATTACAGACTTGGTTTTTCGAGCGTGTCCCCCTTATGGCGAAGCCTACTGGGAAGGCTTGCGTACCCCGTTTTTCAAGGTGGTGAAGCAGTCATCCCCGGCTTGGCGAATGCGTAGAGGCATTGAGGAAGCTGAAGATGGACGATGTGCACACCTTTTACCCTTTGGAAGAGGAGTGTAGGTATTTAACACCTGTGATAGAGCAAATGGAGGTAAGCGGTTGAAACTAATTCTGGAAATGTAAACAATTTCTCGACCGATTTGTAGTGTAATATGAGTTGTCGGATGAACTGAAATTGTATATTTTTTTGTTTTTTACTGGAGTAGGATGTAATTGCGGCGAACAAACCAGTGGAGAGACGATGTGGAAAGGTTCCGGCGGAAGTGGGCCTGCGGAGGGCTCGTGATCGAGTTGGTGAGCGCAAGCGGTCATGTAGGAGGCAAGGGGTACGGGTTGGTAAGCAGTCAAAGGGGCAGCCAAGTGAGATTACGGAAGAGGTCATGAGGGGCTGTCGGGGTGAGGAGAGTACCGACCGTCCTGTTGAGCAGGGGCATAAGGTGGTGGATGAGCATTCCAATCAGGTTGACGAGGAGAGTCGAGTTGAGGAACCCGGGGAAGCCGTTGGTGATGAAATCCGAGAGGAGCAGCATATGGAGACGGGAGGGGAACAACATGATGAGCCTTTGGAGATACGGGTTGATGAGAAAAATGGGGAGGCAATTAACAGCAAATGGGGCGAGCAGAACCATGGGGCTGGTGAGGTGGAGGAGGATGGCAATGAGTTTGAATCCGAAATGGACGAAGGTATATTTTAGTGTAGTTTTTTAAGTTTAAATCTTTAATGTGGAATGATCGACATGTAGTCAGTTTTTATAAATTGTTTAGAAAGAATGATTCTTGAAATATTGTATACTGTATAATGATATTCCTGTTTAATGAAAATAGTGGACGAGGAAAGGAGGACCAAGCACAGGGAAGATGTTAGCCTGAATGAAATGGTGATATTGGACAATCCGAAGGTACAAGGCACCTGCACGATGGAGGTTGATGATGCGAGTGCACAGCCCACAAATGATTATGAAATGCGTGAAGACGAAATGGAATGTGATATCGGGCAGCGGAGTGATGAACAGGAGGAGGAAATGTCCATTGACCGTTATGGGAACGAAGACATGAATGAGGGCATCGTTACCAATGTAGAGGTGGGCGACATAACAAAACAACAAGAAAAGGGGATCGGCAGAAATGTGGAGGTGGATATCGATGATGGACGAGAAGAACATTTGCATTCCCCATCTCGTGTCGCATCTGAGCAAATTTCATCAATAGTTGAAAATGTTAGGAACCGGGGTGACCGGAAGCCGAAGCCAAAAGACCCGGACTTCATGACACCAGTGACAACCCCCAGGGAAGCGAAAAATCCGGGGAGGAATCCGGACGCGCTTCATCATCCTGTGAGTAAAGTTTGATTTTAAAAATATGTTTAGGGAATTCAAGTTTTGATCCTGGGACTGCAGGTTATAATGCATGTGCTTATGAATTATCAGTGTAAAATGGTCTGTTGCTCTCTAATAGATAAATATTACTGTAAGCAAGTACGATGATGCCGAGAGTGGGAAGTAGGAGAAGCGGGAGAAAGCAGCTGTTAAGAAATTTTGGACACGGCGACGGTATTGTGGAAGGCAATTAATTGACGATGAAACGAAGTCCATGATTGATCGTTTTCTTGAGCAGGGATTTAGGGGGTAATCTTTTTAAGCAGTTGTCCATTTCTGTAATTTTGGAAAGAACTTGTCTATTACTTACGGTTATGATATTTTCAAACAGGCCAATTGTTTGGTGTAGAGATCCACACAGGTTGCGGGTGTCAAGCTTCATGAACCTATTATTCGATGAGGCACTAAATGATGAGGTCATTCATGCGTGGTTGGAGATTATCACGTCCAGGGGTTATAACTCACCCAGTACACCTCATAGGATGGGGTTCATAAGTTGCTGGAGCATGGTACAATCCTTTATTTAGTGCCTGTTTTGATAAGTGAAAGTATTTTTTTTTTGACATTGTTACCCGATATTTCTGCTACAATAGTATTTGTTCTGTTCCAGTTGGCCATTATTGCTGGGGTATCGAGATACAAGAAGGAACCAATGCAAAATGAGGATTATGATGATTTCCTGGAGAAAGCACCAATATACTGTAGGTCCGAGTTACTTCGGATGATACAGGAAGGTGTGCAGGAGACCCGTTATTATGTTGTCCCGGTGCACGATGGGAAGTACGCTCACTGGCATCTTCTAATCATTGATTTGAAAATGAAGAAGATATGGACAAGGGACCCTTTCAAGGGGAGGCGTTCCAAAACAGGAATGGACTGGGTGGTAAGTTAAATGCTATATGTACCAATATATTGTGTTACTTTACAGCCTATTCTAAAATCTATGTTATTTCGGTAATGTTATATGTGTCAATTTTTTCCAGGCAATGTTTTTCATCGGTTGGCTGCAGCGTAATTTATTTGAAGTAGACCCGACGGTCGGGCCTGTGGCCGGATGCCGACAGCAAGAACCCGAATCCAAAGATTGTGGAGCGTTTGTATGCCTGTGGTGCGAGGCATATTTACGAGATGATGCGGACTTCTGGAAGTATGAAAGCTCAGTGGATATCAAGTCATTTCGTGCCCGAATGGCAAAGACAATTCTGGAGGATGCGAAATATTTCATTGAAGAGTCTTAACTTGTTCCATATCTTATAAACGAATGCTGTTAAGTTGCTCGTGTTATTGAACTTCAAGTCTGTTGTGGACTTGTTTTCCAAATTATTTAGAATGTTGTATCGACATTACTTGCTGGTTTTCCCGTGCGTTTTGGGACGAATATGGTGGGTTGTAAAAATGTTTGGTCGTGTGTACTTCAATCGTAGCCAATTGCCTTATCAAACATTCCCATTCAAGTGGCAAGGCCAGATGAGGGTAGCATTGAATAAGAAGTGGATGAGGTCCAAGTGTCCCATTCACATGAAATTGAAGTGGAATAAAATACCAAAGACCATAAATGCATAGATTCCACTGCCATCCATTACACCATTTATAGACATTACTTCCGACAGTACCCAAAATGTACAGCATTTAATAAGCAAAGAATCTATGGAATACCTCGACATACCATAAACAGAACTGGAGGGAATATAACTAAGTGCATTAATGCTTAGATTCCATTGCCATCCATTCACACATATATAGACATTCATTACAAAAGCGGGATTTCAGTCTGTCCCCAAACACTTTAAAACCAGTAGCCACGGTTAACAAATCCAACCATTTAAACAAAAAGAAACCCCCAAAAAGATCTAAATCCAGGGTTTGAACACTATTTCAGGACGGAACCATTTTCTAGGAGAGCATCCATTGTAAAATTTGATTCACGCCTTTCCCAATCAACTAAGGGAAATCCATCTAGTGATCTTCATATTAATGTTTCGAGACTTGTTTAAAATACTACTGGCCTTCTGGAGCTGCAAAAACAAATGGATGGCAGAAGAAACAATATTGGTGTACTTACCAGCGGGCATCGAATCGGACCACCGCCGATTTCATGAAGAAATCGAAGAAACCCCCCTCCGTCCGACTCGTCATTCTTCATGTAACACCCGAGAAAAAATAAATTCAAATTGTTTTGAACTACGTCATGACTTGATCCCTTCACAGGGTACATAGGCAGCTTGGAACTAATTTCTAAGTCCAGTCACAAAATAAATCACAAAATAAATCACAAATTAAATCACAAATTAAATTACAAATTAAATCACAAGATCAATCGCAAGTACGACAGGAGGAGTTGGAACTAATTTAAACTAGACTAATTAGGACACGGAAATGTTACGAGCGATAAGCCGAACTCGTAACAAGTTTAAGGTAAAGATTCCGAACCGGAGACGACCCGAGGAGTCGATCTAACACGTAGAGGGTAGAAAACCAATAGAGAAAAGAAGAAAAACCCGACGGACCACGCGGACCGCCGAACCGGCCGGTCCGGCCGGCCAGCGCCCGCCGCGCACCGCCGCGCGGCCACCGCGCGGAAGGCGGAGTCGCGTCTCCAGGCCTGGCCACGCGTGCTCCGCGCGGGCAAAGCCATAGGTGCGCGTCACCTAGCGCGCCAGAGGTGCAGAAGGTGTAAACTTTCCTTCTATAGCGATTTTCTTGCCAAAAATCCGTCCCCTATCGAGGGCAAGCGGATCAAAGCATTGGGGAAGGTCATAAGAGCAGCATTGGGCGCCTCCTTCCCCATGTTTTCAGAAAACTAAACCCTAAACACTCCCAATCTTCCTCTCCAAGACAAAACTCTTCCGAACTCACTTTCCGGCGAGTATTCCGGCGACGACAAGGCAAACGGGACAAAGCCCTACCCTTTAGAACCTTAGTAAGTAGTATTACAGTGTTGAATCGTCCATAAGCTTTAACAAACTCGAAATCTAACCCTTTTCCTTTGCTACGATTTCACGTCGGAAAACGAACAAAAAGCGATTGGAGAAGTTGGCCATTCGTCGCGACCCTAGGACGTCCGGAAACCCATTCCAGCGACCCTATTCTCTAACTAAGTAAGTTAAGACCTTACTCACCAATTTTTGTGGTTTATTGTTGTTTAAAACTTAAGATCTAGACCCGTAACAAAAATCGGTTTTCAAAAACCCTATTTTCGTCCAATTTCAAAAACTCGCCTAAAACTCGACCTTCGGGAATTCAAACCGAAAACTTTTCAACATAGATTTTGTTCCTAAGACTTTAATCTACCTTGTATCCAAATTTCAGCCATTGACATTAAGATTTGCTATTCCAAATCGCGCCGTAAACTTTCTGTGACAAACCGAACGTTTAAAACTGTTGACAGATTTACTTACTCGACTTGATGCATGTTTTTTTACCCGTTTTTTAGAATGATTCAACTTTGCATTTCTAAATAAAAGTTGTAGATAATTGTGTCTAGATTATGCATATAAAATTTCATGAATTTTGGAGTTCATTTGATGTATCAAAATGGCCGATTTTCAGAACTGTTTTAAACCACCTTTTGAGTCCGCGCGTGTACAGCGTGTTGTGGTCGTTTTTTGAGCATCTAAAATTCATTATTTCCAAAATCTTATAATATGAAAGTTGTTCATTAATGTGTTGTGTATCTCCTGTAAAAATTTCGGATCAATTGGCTTTGAAATGAATTTTTAATCAGCGTCGCACGAACATGTGACGAAATCAGTTTTTGAGACAGAAATTATCTTTTGTAAAGAACTCAAATTTGACTCACTTCGAAACCTTATTTCCAAACCTTACAACATGAAAGTTGTTCGTGTGTGTGTGTTTTCGAGCTATTGTGCAAATTTCAGAATTTTTGGTGTAAAGATGAATTTTTAATTAAGAAAGGCGTAAACTGTGTCGAATCGGATTTTTCGAACTTGAGAAAACTCGAACTATGAAACGCGATATCGAATATTTTGACAACATTGAAATACGAACTTTCGAAATATCCCGTTCACTAGGCTGAGCCGATCTTCATGCTAACATTATCTTTGAGACTGCCTCGTTAGTGGTCTCCTTACTATCTGAGATTGCCTCGTTAGTGATTTCGCGCGCTGTGTTTTGGACTGCCTCGTTAGTGGTCCTACTATCTTTTGAGACTGCCTCGTTAGTGGTCTCCCATTATTGTGGATTACCTCGTTAGTGGTCCTACGTTTGAGATTGCCTCGTTAGTGATCTCCCGGTATGGTGTCATCTTCTTAGTTTGCGGGATAAAATATAAAAGACTTGTGTGGGTGTTTAATTATTCTTAAATCTTATTTACCATATTTTTAAATTATGCATTTAAATTACGTTCTTAAATTATGCTTTTAAATTACGCTTTTAAATTAAGTCCTCTAATTATGTATTCTCGTCCTGAATAATTTTAATAATGTTTTCCGCTGCGAATAAAATATGAATTTTTAAATTAATGCATGAAAAGCGTAATCTTTAGTTTAAACACATGTAACCCCTTAAATTGTTAGTTAGGGATTAACTTACTCGGTATATTTTTATACTGATAAACCGTTGTCATTTTTCTTTTACAGTGTATGTCGAGTTACGCATGCACTTGGGGGGAAATATTTAACATTTTAAATTTCTGCATCGCATTACTGTTTTTATCGGGTCTGTTAAACCCGAGGTTTTGGCCGTGTTGGCCGTGATTACTTTTCCGCTGCATTTACTCTATTTTCGCGCATGATGATTATTACTTCCGTATTTTGACTTAAGTATTATTAAATTCCGGACTCAGTGTTGAAATGTTTTTAAATCTTTTACGTACCCATAAGCCTTGCATTTCCTTAGTAAGCTCGGGAAGCCGTGTCTTGCTAGGGAGATGTGGCGGTGACATCCCGGCCTGGGTTATCAAATCCGGGGTGTTACAAGTTGGTATCAGAGCCCTGAAAATTTTTAAAGCTACTACTATTATTTTAAACCATTATTTTAAACCCAAGTATTATTTTTTAAATTTATTATTTTTGACTACTAGTATTATTCTTAGCCCAAAAGCTTATTTTACGTAGCCCAATATCTTAGCCAAAGAAATATTAAATTTTTGGTCCACTATAGAGGCCCAACTTTTATTCCTACCCATGTAGTAGATTTATTTTAAATAAATGGATAAATTAAAATTTTTAATGGGGAAAGGGGGACTTGCACTTGCATGTTGCATATAGATTCGTGCATGACTAATCTTGCCTAAAACATATTCTAACCTTAACCTACCTTGTTAACATTAGATGGCCGCATCAAACGTGAACATGATCAACCTACTAATGAGATTGATTGAAGCATACCTCGAATCCCCTCAAAACGTGAACAACTTCAGACTAAGGGTAGAACAAATGGATGCTAACCTGGGCCACCTAACTAATCTGCGCCAAGCACGGCATCAAGATATAACCCAACTCTAAATTCAAATCAACGAACTCCAGACCCGCGAGACAGCTTCGGACCGAGATTGACGACGTAGAGACCCAAGCAGGGGTCTTGGAACATCAACTGCTTCATCTGAAGGATGATCTGCTCCCACATGCCCCGCTCGACCCGGGAGCTCCTCCTGTAGCTAGCCCCGTTGTTGATCCTGTCGCTGCCCCTGCAGCCGTCCAAACTCCAGTTGCTATCGTCGATCCTGCTCCTGCTGCTGGGCTCAATTGGCCAGCAAGCCCAGTGTTTCATGGGCCCCTTGGCACGGGCACCGTCGAGGATTCGAGTGATGAGGATGACCCCATGGAGGACCCGACCACCTATCCTCCCCAGGCTTAGAGATTTTTGCTACATTATTCCTATTGTTCTCCTTTCTATTTTTCCGAACTATTCTCAGCATTTTGATTCCTATCGCTTGTACCGAATAAAGTTCCCTATTAAGCAATAAGTTCACAATAGGACGGGCAACACTATTGGTGGGGACAACTTTCGGCGAGGGCCGAACGGGAATGTTCAGAACAACAATGGTCAGAATTTCAACCAAGGAGGACGAGTGACACCGTGTCCGAGGTGTGGCAGGCCGCACCTGGTGAGGAGATGTCCTCAGGTGGACGAATGTTTCCGGTGCGGCCGTATTGGCCATAGGAGGGAGGAATGTCGAACCCGACTCGAGAACATCACAAAGAGAGAAGATTTGGTCAGTGGACCCAATGAGCCGTTCAATCAAGGAGGTAGAAACGGCAACAATCAGGGATATCGGCCTCCTCCAAACCCGAACCAGCGCCCTCCGAACCAGCAACAAAACGTAAATCCGAATCAGAACCAGCCGGCCAATCAAGGGAGGCCGATGGGAAGGTTGAACGTGATCAACCAGGCTGACATACCTGCGCAGGGCGATGTGATTGCAGGTACCTTTCATGTCCTAAGTACTCCGCTTAGAGTTTTATTTGATTCCGGAACCAGTTGTTCCATATTATCTTCGAGAGTTATAGCTGAACTAGATCTACCTAAGTGCGAGATGATTAGCTTAGGAATCCAACTGCCTTCGGGAGAAGTAATAGCCTGCTCTAAGCGTTATAACGGAATACCTGTGGTAATAAGAAACGTAGAGTTTTTCGCAAACTTGGTAGAGTTTGACGTCAGAGACTTCGACGTCATACTAGGGATGGATTGGCTAACCCGTTATAAGGTCGTGATCGAATGCCAAAAGCAAAAGATCACGCTGTCAAAGAGTAGGGGGAGGAGAGTCATCTTCTACTCCCAACCCCCTAAGAAGTCTAACAAAATAGTCAACGCCCCCAAGTTATGTAGCTTAGTGCGGAAGGGTTACGTGCTATACGCATGCTACATTCACAACCTGGAAGCTGAAGGAGTCAAGGTAGACGACATCCCAGTGGTGAGGGAATACCCAGATGTGTTCCCTGAAGACGTTCCCGGTATGCCACCTAAGAGGGATCTTGAATTCACAATAGACCTCATTCCGGGGACGGAGCCTGTTTCGAAAGCTCCTTACCGCATGGCGCCACTGGAAATGAAGGAACTAAAGGAGCAACTCGAGGATTTGCTAGAGAAGGGATACATTAGACCGAGCATGTCCCCATGGGGAGCACCGGTCTTGTTCGTCAAGAAGAAAGACGGAGGGTTACGACTGTGCATCGACTATAGAGGACTCAATCAAGTCACCGTCAAGAACAAGTACCCGTTGCCCCGGATCGAAGATTTGTTCGACCAACTAAAGGGAGCTACGGTATTCTCAAAGATCGACTTACGCTCGGGATATCACCAATTGAGGATCGCCGAAAAGGACATCCCAAAAACGGCATTCAGGACTCGTTACGGGCACTACGAGTTCACGGTGCTATCCTTTGGGCTAACGAACGCCCCAGCAATGTTCATGAATCTCATGAATAACTTATTTCGAGAATTGTTGGATCAATGTGTGGTGGTGTTCATAGATGATATCTTGATCTACTCAAAAAGTGAAGAGGAACATTCCTAGCACTTACACAAAGTGCTAGGGATCTTACGGGTGAACCAACTGTATGGTAAACTATCCAAGTGCGACTTCTGGTTAAGGGAAGTGGCACTTCTCGGGCATATAGTATCCGCCAACGGAGTGGCAGTGGACCCAGCAAAGATCTCGGCAGTGACCGAGTGGGTGCCACCGAAGAATCCAACGGAGATAAGAAGCTTTCTTGGACTGGCGGGTTACTATAGGCGATTTGTAAAGGATTTCTCGAAAATCGCCCGCCCGTTGACTCAACTGTTGAAGAAAGGGACGAAGTACGACTGGACCAGCGAGTGCGAAGCCGCATTCCAGGATCTGAAGAAGAGACTTACCACAGCGCCAGTATTGGCAATACCATCAGAGGATGGAGACTTCGAGGTGTACAGTGACGCCTCGAAGGAGGGATTGGGATGCTTACTAATGCAAGATCAAAGGGTTATAGCGTACACATCGCGCCAACTAAAACCACACGAGGAAAACTACCCGACGCACGACCTGGAGTTGGCCGCGGTTGTGTTCGCCTTAAAGATTTGGAGACACTATCTCTATGGGCGAAGGTGTCGAATGTTCACCGACCATAAGAGCCTCAAGTACATATTCACGCAAAAAGAGCTGAATTTGAGGCAGAGGAGATGGTTAGAACTGATTAAGGATTATGACTTGGAGATCGCGTACCACGAAGGAAAGGCCAACGTCGAGGCCGACGCCTTGAGTCGAAAGACTCAACACGTCGCGAACTCACTTGTGATACCAGCCGAATTGTACAAAGATTTGGCGAAATTAAGTCTAGAACTGGTGCGTCCTGGCACGGTAACCGAGGTCGTCAACGCGATGGTAGTGGGACCGACCATATTCGATGAGATACGACACGCTTAACCGGGTGACGAGAAGTTGGAAGAAATAAGGAGGGGCATTGCCGAAGGAAAGGCAATGGATTTCAAAATTCATGAGGACATGGCTCAACAAATCAAGGTCATCCAAGGGAAGATGAAAGCCGCTCAGGACCGGCAAAAGAGTTACGCGGACGTGAGACGGAAAGACTTGGAATTTCAAGCCGGCGATAAAGTCATGCTGAAGGTATCACCAATGAAGGGGGTGATGCGCTTCGGCAAACGAGGAAAACTGAGTCCACGGTACAAAGGACCATATGAAATCCTGGAAAGAGTGGGAAATCTCGCGTATCAGCTAGCGTTGCCACCCCAATTTGCTCGAGTTCACGACGTATTCCACGTCTCCCAATTAAAGAAGTATGTGCACGATCCGACCCATGTACTCCAACCGGAAGAAATTGAATTTGAGGATGACTTGAGTTACGAGGAAGTTCTGGTGCGAGTACTCGACACGAAGGAAAGAGTAACGAGGAATAAGACCGTGAGAATGGTCAAGGTCCTTTGGTCCAACCACGAGACGGAAACGGCAACGTGGGAGTTGGAGGCCGACATGAAACAACGTTACCCTACCCTCTTCCATGATGAACCGGCCACAGTTATGGGGACATAATTGTATTCTTAAGGGGGGAGGATGTAACACCCGAGAAAAAACAAATTCAAATTGTTTTGAACTACGTCATGACTTGATCCCTTCACAGGGTACGTAGGGACACGGAAATGTTACGAGCGATAAGCCGAACTCGTAACAAGTTTAAGGTAAAGATTCCGAACAGGAGACGACCCGAGGAGTCGAGCTAACACGTAGAGGGTAGAAAACCGATAGAGAAAAGAAGAAAAAACCCGACGGACCACGCGGACCACCGAACCGGCCAGTCCGGCCGGCCCGCGCGCTCCGCGCAGGCAAATCCATAGGTGCACGTCACCAGCGCGCCAGAGGTGCAGAAGGTGTAAACTTTCCTTCTATGGCGATTTTCTTGCCAAAAATCCGTCCCCTATCGAGGGCAAGTGGATCAAGGCATTGGGGAAGGTCATCAGAGCAGCATTGGGCGCCCCCTTCCCCATATTTTCAGAAAACTAAACCCTAAACACTCCCAATCTTCCTCTCCAAGTCAAAACTCCTCCGAACTCACTTTCCGGCGAATATTCCGGCGACGACAAGGCAAACGGGACAAAGCCCTACCCTCTAGAACCTTGGTAAGTAGTATTAAAGTGTTTGAATCATCCATAAGCTTTAACAAACTCGAAATCTAACCCTTTTCCTTTGCTACGATTTCACGTCGGAAAACGAACAAAAAGCGATCGGAGAAGTTGGCCGTTCGTCGCGACCCTAGGACGTCCGGAAACCCATTCCAGCGACCCTATTCTCTAACTAAGTAAGTCAAGACCTTACTCACCAATTTTTGTGGTTTATTGTTGTTTAAAACTTAAGATCTAGACCCGTAACAAAAATCGGTTTTCAAAAACCCTATTTTCGTCCAATTTCAAAAACTCGCCTAAAACTCGACCTTCGGGAATTCAAACCGAAAACGTTTCAACATAGATTTTGTTCCTAAGACTTTAGTCTACCTTGTGTCCAAATTTCAGCCATTGACATTAAGATTTGCTATTCCAAATCGCGCCGTAAACTTTCTGTGACAAACCGAACGTTTAAAACTGTTGACAGATTTACTTACTCGAAGTGATGCATGTTTTTCACCCATTTTTAGAATGATTCAACTTTGCATTTCTAAACATAAGTTGTAGATAATTGTGTTTAGATTATGCATATAAAATTTCATGAATCTTGGAGTGCATTTGATATGTCAAAATGGCCGATTTTCAGAACTGTTTTAAACCACCTTTTGAGTTCACGCGTGTACAGCGTGTTGTGGTCGATTTTTGAGCATCTAAAATTAATTATTTCCAAAATCTTAAAATATGAAAGTTGTTCATTAATGTGTTATGTATCGCCTGTAAAAATTTCGGATCAATTGGCTTTGAAATGAATTTTTAATCGGCATCGCACGAACCTGTGACGAAATCAGTTTTTGAGAGAAATTATCTTTTGTAAAGAACTCAAATTTTGACTCACTTCGAAACCTTATTTCCAAAACTTACAACTTGAAAGTTGTTCGTGTGTGTGTTTTCGAGCTACTGTGTAAATTTCAGAATTTTTGGTGTAAAGATGAATTTTTAATTAAGAAAGGCGTAAACTGCGTCCAATCGAATTTTTCGAACTTGAGAAAACTCGAACTATGAAATGCGATATCGAATATTTTGATAACATTGAGATACGAACTTTCGAAAAATCTCGTTCACTAGGCTGAGCCGATCTTCATGCTAACATTATCTTTGAAACTGCCTCGTTAGTGGTCTCCTTACTATCTGAGATTGCCTCGTTAGTTATCTCGCGCGCTGTGTTTTGGACTGCCTCGTTAGTGGTCCTACTATCTTTTGAGATTGCCTCGTTAGTGGTCTCCCATTATTGTGGACTGCCTCGTTAGTGGTCCTACGTTTGAGATTGCCTCGTTAGTGATCTCCCGGTATGGTGTCCTCTTCTTAGTTTGCGGGATAAAATATAAAAGACTTGTGTGAGTGTTTAATTATGCTTAAATCTTATTTACCATGTTTTTAAATTATGCATTTAAATTACGTTCTTAAATTATGCTTTTAAATTACGCTTTTAAATTAAGTCCTCTAATTATGTACTCTCGTCCTGAATAATTTTAATCATGTTTTCCGCTGCGAATAAAATATGGATTTTTAAATTAATGCATGAAAAGCGTAATCTTCAGTTCAAACACATCTAACCCCTTAAATTGTTAGTTAGGGATTAACTTACTCGGTATATTTTTATACTGATAAACCGTTGTCATTTTTCTTTTACAGAGTATATCGAGTGACGCATGCACTTGGGGGGAAATATTTATGAACATTTTAAATTTCTGCATCGCATTACTGTTTTACCGGGTCTGTTAAACCCGAGGTTTTGGCCGTGTTGGCCGTGATTACTTTTCCGCTGCATTTACTCTATTTTCGCGCATGATGATTATTACTTCCGTATTTTGATTAAGTATTATTAAATTCCGGACTCAGTGTTGAAATGTTTTTAAATCTTTTACGTACCCATAAGCCTTGCATTTCCTTAGTAAGCTCGGGAAGCCGTGTCTTGCTAGGGAGATGTGGCGGTGGCATCCCGGCCTGGGTTATCAAATCCGGGGTGTTACACTTCAAGACCATGAAAGTAACGGCGATTAGAGCCATGGGATCAAGAAGCCCATGACCCCAAGCCCTGCCGGATGGACACACCCTCTCCGGAGTGCCCTGATTTCTTCCCGGAGCAACTCCAACTCGCGGTTCCGAATGGAGTCCGTCTTCAAGACATGGTTCAC
This sequence comes from Hygrophila difformis, assembly GCA_030278955.1. Classification (NCBI taxonomy): domain Eukaryota; kingdom Viridiplantae; phylum Streptophyta; class Magnoliopsida; order Lamiales; family Acanthaceae; genus Hygrophila; species Hygrophila difformis. Next base: position 29,734,827 of record JAOANR010000009.1, on the reverse strand, counting down.
GGTGGCGGCGAGGGTTTGCTCCACCTGCTCGATGCGAGAAAAGATGGCTGGAACTCCGGTAGCAGTGTGGAACAACATTGAGTCGGTGGGGATCTCCATCGGTGGAAGAGTGCTTCAAAGGAGGAGGTGGGTTCGATTTTTTAGTGCAATGAGGCGGTGGAAGAGTGCTTGAAAGCAAGGTTGTTAAGATCGGGATCCTATATGAGATCGTTTTTCTCTTTGCAAGATCGGGATCGTAGGATCGAATCGGGATTCTAAGATCTTATGAAATTGCAATAATGGATAAATTCAATTATACATACTAACAAGTAAATGCATTATTTCGTGTGTTTACGAATCTTGCAAGCTAATTAATACAATACAGTACAAAAACATCATAATTTAACATAAAATATTTCCACATCCATACATATTATGTTTTTTTACAAATCATACATAAGAATTACAAGTTCTTAATTTTAAAATTAAAAAAGGAAGTTACTTTGATCCCAAATTATAAAATCCTACAAAAATTTTATACGTTTAATAGGGTATGATCGTAAGATCGTAGAAGCGTTTAAGGGAGTATGACGATAAGATCGTAAGAGTCTAAGATCAGGATCGAGATCTTATACAGATCTTACTAATTTTAAGATCCTACAAGGATCGGGATCGTTTTAAAGATGTGTGATCGTAAAATCGTAAGATCCTAAGATCAGGATCGGGATCTTAACAACTATGCTTGAAAGAGTGTAATGAAGGGTTTGAGATGAGAATGGGGGTACACGGCCCCTATGTATAGCTGCGGGAAGATTTTTGGGTAAGGGAGAAAGATCATCTGCATCATTTGTCCACTTCAGTACACTTAATTGGGTACCCGCCATTGGGCCTCTGACACGTGTCCAAAATTTCCCTCCAAACTTATTTCTCCAGTGTGTGTCCCCTCTAAAGGGAGCTGTGTGAATCTAAATACTAAATCTTTGCTGCCAAGCAAATAAAATACCATTGACTGTATCACAATATGCACTCTGAATACACCCAATCTTTGCATGTACGCACCATATACTTACTCCGTCTTAGTGTAATTGTTACACGCCCCTCCTACACGCACGCCGAGGCAAATTTTCAAACTTCATGTCTTGCCCTATTTTTGTACTAGAAATAATGATTTTTTTGTACAAAGAGGACTTATATTTTTCTTGTTCGATAAATGTACAAGATTAGATGACATTAACACAATCTCGCTTCACAAAGTTCATTATTACGTAACTAATTTAGAAATTTGAATCAAAGTTACACACTGAACAGTGTTAAAAATTGATTTCCACAAAAAGAGTGAGCCGAAGGAAATATGATATTTCAAATTTGAAGTATGAAGGATTCGCATTAACGTGTTCGCAAAAACCAACTCGAGCTGAAGACATACGTACACCCAAATTATGCTCATATACACTGTAATTCCGCTTCTTTGAATTGTAATAAGACATATATGCACCGAAATTACGTTATCATACATCGGAAAAAATATATGAAGTCCTGCTTCGTGTACAATATATGCACCATAATATTCTCCTGTAGTACTATCATAACAGTTTAAATATCCTCAATATACGACTCCAATGTTGTTTGCCGCACACTGCACCGTAACTTACCAACAGCATAGTTACATAACATTTTTGATCCAAATATGGTGGGTTACAATGCTTTGATTACTCACGTCTAAGCAACACTCGCTTTGCACATAGAATACAATGTCCTCAATACATGTGGGTATAACTCCAATCTCGTCATGACACGTTCAATGTTACCCTTTAATCGAATGTTCCTACATTGAAAAATGTTGTGTGCCCGGTTCTTACTCGTAACTCGTGCTTATTCGGATTGTTTCCTAGGTACACAAATTAGAGGTTGTTCTCAATACATTGTTACCCTTTAACCGAATAGTTTAATTATCGTATAAATGCAATCAGACGACTAAATGCAATCACATATTATACTTTTTTCTCAATACATGTGCAAATAACTTATGCATAAGATCGTTTGATGTGTTCCTAGTCCCCCGTCTTTAATCATTGTTTCCTTTTAGTCCAAAAGTTTACTTAACATATTATGAGTGCACCGAAATATCTGATTCGAATACCGAAATCATTCGTATATGCAATTAACTTGTCATTCCATACACTAAAATCAGTTCCTAAAACAGTGGACACGTTTTACATTATACTCTACATACTTAGTTATATGCAATGAAGTCTCTCATCACATACACTGAACTTAGTTTCCCAAACAATGGACCAGAGGAAATATTACGTACTTAGTTACATCCAATGAACCGCTCATTAAATACACTGAAATCAGTGTCCGAAACAATGGACAGATTAAATATTATACTATACGTCCTTAGTTACATGCAAGGAAGTAGTCAATACATACAATGAAATTATTTTCTAAAACAATGGATAAAGTAAATATTATACTTTTCGTTCTTAGTTACATGTAATGAACTGGTCATTATATACACTGAAATCACTTTTTGACACAATGGACAACTTAAATCATATACTCTTCGTTCTTAGTTACATGAAACTTCGACACGCTTGAATTTGAAGCAAATTGCCCAACTTTTGATTCAACACTAGCATTTTACATATGTACTATATATCTCTGCAATGTATACCGAAACAAGCATTTCCTGCAACCAACCGGGCAACATATACACTATGAATCAGAAGATGACTTGTAATCAAATTCCACTTCTTGGTTTCATTCAAGTTGCTCCCTAAATACAATATTATAGTATACCCCATTACGAACTTCATCATCCTCATACACAAAGTAATAGATCATGCCTACAATCAAGTACCCAAATATGAGGCAATCAAAATTGGGGACCAAATTACAGTCTCATTTTATATAAGGTTATAATAGTCAAGCACTTCCCAAAACACACCATCCCAAACGTCCACAGTGCCTCGAAACGCGTGAAGTCTTGCATGTTTTACGGTTATGGCCTTGACCCCGACACAATCCACACCCCACCATCGGTATCGGCACCTGTGACAGTATTCTCTTTTTCTTCCTCCGACCAGGTTGTGCACGCACATCCGGTGCACGAACAAAATCTGGATCGTTACGGCTCTGCACTGCATCCCCAACACTAGGTATCGGGTACAATATCCCACTGTAGGTTGTCCGATATGCCTGCACCCGATAGAAGGGATCACAAAAATCGTATACATTACGGTGAATATGATCTAGGCAAGCACAGGCATGCTTGCATGGAAACCGATATAATTGCCAGCATCCACAACTGCACGTGCGTTGTTCCACATCCATTGCGAGTGTCTTCTCGCCCTCAACGATCTCGAATATTGTACCTGAAGCACTAAACACGCTAACTTCACGGGCTTACCAAATAATTCATGATCAATTTCTGCTCAAACTCTGGGCACAACGCTGTCTCCATCTTTGCCCCGGCCTCCCTTTTCTGATTAAACATGCCCATCGTCTTCATTCGAATGTTGTTAACCATCCCTAGTGGAGGTAATGTCCTCGCTTCTTTCACCCATGAATTCCAACTCTCAGCAATGTTGTTATTCACAATACCCCAACGATTTCCCACAAACAACGCATTTGCCCATTTGCTTGGATCGCTGGCCATTAGGTATGGCCTCGCAGCTGGTAGTGCTTTCATTATATCGTTCATGTGCCCATAAAACTCCGCATATGTCGCTGCGTACGCCGCCATGTTTAGCTTCCCAGTCCAATAGTTGTTGTAGCTATAGTGATACTTTGTCATTACCTACAAACCATCAGAGTAGCACCGTCATTATTACCATCTAGCTTCAATAAATATATTAATTCGTAAATCAATGTAGTGATTTTTTACTTACCTTTGTTTTAAAGTTATCCACCAGATGGCGCATACAAATGGCATGGTTGCAACCCACAAAAATATTCGGTATACCTTTCATCAATCCCGAATGCCGATCACTAAATAACGTATACCTACTCCACACCTCCTCCCCAGTACGCTTGGAAATTGTGAACATCAACTTCTCACAGAACCATTCCCAATTCTCGTCATTTTCTGAATCGACAACTGCCATCATCCGTACAAACATTACTATATTCTTATGTAACTCGAACACTTACAACTTTTAATTTAATAGGAAACTTACGGGCAAAAGCAACGCACAACAACCCGTCGTTGGCATCTTTGGTTGTCGCAGCCAGTATATGCCCCTTCCATTTGGATTTTATATGTGTCCCATCAAATAAAAGCAAAGGTCTACATCCTGTCACGAACCCGACAACACAGGTTGCAAAGGCGATGAATAATCTGCGAAACTTCCCAGTTTCTTCAAACGTCTCAAGGTCCGCCATGCTCCCTACAATTTCATCACATGCACCAGATTCCATTAATAACATTATTTACAACATTGTACAAATTTAGATAATACCAACCTGGGTTTGTTTCTTTAAGGGCAGCACAAAACCCCCTTAACTTGTCAAAAGAATCAAAGTCATCGCCGTGTATTTCTCGTAGAGCAATCTCCCTCCCATTCCACGCCTTCCGATACTTGATTACAATCCCAAACTCCTTCTGCAAGTCCTTCATTACATTGACCGGCCTAATTGTTGGGTCGAGTCGGAGCTTCTCCCTTATATAACCTGCTATCCAGTTGGCATCTGCCTTCAGATTGTCACGATCCTTTAGGCTATCCAACCCACACGTGTGGTTCAGGTTGCATCTTCTAACGCAAAACACCTGTCCACCTTATGAAAAGAAGCATAGACCCGCCACGAGCACCCCACAACCGTACACACTGCTGTTATTCTATCCCCGTCATTTCTCTCGTACCTAAATGCACGCTTGTTCGCTATGCAATAGTTTTTCAAAATCGTTCTAAATTGATTTGCATCCTCGAATATCTGTCCCACCCCCTTAATCGCACGACCCCATATCAAGGAACCTATAGGGGCATTTCTATTCGGTGTTTCACCCTCTTCACTTCGACCTCCGTTTGCTACCCTGCCATCAGACATTAAAAAGGTAAAATAACATCAATGCATGCATATTGCAACATTTTCATTTTTATATCTATGCAATTATGCAAATTACTAATGAAAATATTCCACAATAACATTTCGCATAATGAACCATATGGACATAATATTGCTCCTGTTGTTCTGTTTCAACACTTTTCATTCAACCATACCAACTTTTATAAACCCTAATGGCAGTTTCACATTCCAACAAAATTATACTTACATCTCACCGATAAACCGAACGCCATCATCATCCTTACAATTTTAATCCCACAAAATAAAAACACAAACTACCAATAATCTTGCAAATATGCCGTAACCCTTCTCAAATGTTATCTCAGCGAAATTGTTACCTTGTTTGATTCTGCCCGCGCTCGACCCGTCGAGCTACAATTCTACACATTCCCTTCCCAACCAACCGATGCACTTCGAGCATGTGTCTGACATCCTCGTCCGACCTTAACCCCACCGGTAACCTCTCCACGGGATGCTCGTACTGCAATACGAAGCTCCTCACATCCATCCCTCTTTTGCTTGCTAAAACCTCAGTAATTTCACTCACTCCCATCCCATTCCGCACTGCCATCGACTCCATCACCCCATCAACCTCACAAAATGCAAGAATGGATGGACCATCATCAAACTCCTCCTCATCGATTTCAACCATACTCTCAGCCAAATGGGATCGATTATTTCCTACCTCCGATTTTGCACTCCGTTCTCTCTTTCGCCGATCACAACCACAGTCCTCTCGATTGAGCACTCCCTCCTCCACACTTGCCTGCTTAAGGCAATACTTACATCATAACGTACGCTGCTTAAGCCAATGCCAAGAAGTTTCTTGGCATTTTCCCTTTCTTTGGAAAACCCCATTAGCCCCCTACTCATATGTGTTGTCCATGGGTAAAACTGTACTTTCCTATTGCTAATTTCACAAATACCTTTTATTTTCCGTCATGTACTGAATTGGAACTTCTATTTCATGTTATGGGGTACTAGTTGGTAAAATATTGCTATTGGTACTGTCCAATGCTTTCATAGACATGGCTGGGCTTTATAATAAAAACCCCTTAGATCAATCCAATTAAAATTTTAATAAAGTTCAAAGCCTCTATAAACCCATGCTTGCAATGAAGAGGATCCACTGGGCACTACTGCTTTGGCATGGTCTTGGAAGAACAAAAGGAATTATGGTGTGTTGTTGTGGGATATATGGTGTACCTGGTAGTTAATTGTTGTGTTATGTGATGATGTAACTGATAATTGGTATGTTGAAACTGTGTGCTGCTTTGGTTTTAGCTCTAATGTCCATATTAGAGGAGATATGAGTAATAGAATACATCATTATTTTTGTTGCTTTATAGGAGTATTTGGTTTAAATGATGAATAATTTTGTCCTATATATATATACTAGAACTCTTCCCCACGCGCTACGCCGCGCGGATATGAGCCTGAAGCAATTACGGACGAACAATAAGTGTAGAGGTCTTAATAAGTTGAACAATATATTCCTTCACAACCAAAAAGTACTACGAATTATGCTCCATGGAACTGAAAGTTAAACATAAACTTGTATAGCAACAATCATCCTTTGTTCATAGTGAAAGGTCTACAGGTCAAAAATATGAGTTTCATAGGGAAGCATAATGAACATAATCAAGTAGAATGTTGTCCAGTATATTAGATAAAAATCAAATTATCCACACACACACAAACACAAATGAATTCCAATTCATATGCCCATCCCAAATTGGGGAACAAAAAAGGTTATACCTTGAAGCACGCCAAAATATAGCACAACCATTAGCGGCATGACCTGTGCGCATCTAAAATTCAATAAAGTATTAGATTAGATGCCATAATTTGACACCTCACAATCTCATAATATGCTCTAAAGATGCTTAATCAACTCTAGATTACTGCGACAGAACTCCACAGCCAACGCATGAATTTGGAAAATACAGATCAAAATGAGAGAAGCCATTATACATACCCTAATACAATATGACAAAAAAAATAGCCGCAATAGAAGAAAGATCAGCAATTGGACAGGTTAAGCTATATATCACAACTTATGCACAAGCTACATAGTTTATACATGCAAATTTTTAGTTGATGTGAAAAGCGAGAGTAATTTGATTATAACTAATAAACAAACCAATGCTGAGTGACAAGAACAAGAGAGCAACCACTAATGCTTAACTTAATACATCAGATGATGAACCAGATTCTATATTATAATTTGAGCTTAAATATATATATATATATATATATATTAAAAATACCTTCCAAATCCGAAGTACCACGAGGATAAAGGTCTGCTTCTAAGTCTTGAAACCTATCAACCTCCTGTTGGTTCAAATGATATACAAAGAATAGAAAGGGTAATCATTAGCATAAGTTTTCAGGAGATCGCAGAAATAGGTTTGTAGTGAAGCATGTGGCTAGTGACCTGGAAACATAAAAGGTCAGCTGACCATAATCCAAGCTGAAAACATATATTTCTCTTGCGCCAATTCCAATCAATGATATTGCGAGGTATATGAAAGTAAAGCTTTTGCCAATGTTCTCTCGCCAAGCAATCAACTAGTATGTTATATGAGAGAGGAGGGAACAGCTCTGTACAAAGGTAGGAAAGGAGAAAAGTTAACCCCAAGAAAATACAGTGCATTGGAAAAAGAAAGTTTAGTAAAATAGTGACATAACAAACAACTCACCCAAGATCCACCCACTGGTAGGAACACAAAAAAAGCCAATGCAAATCAAGTTTCAAGCCATAAGCATATACAATTAAAATGCTTACCAAACATAAATGGGAACTACATGTTAATTGATAGCTTGCCCAAGCAACAGTCATATAAATGAGTGGTAATTAAATTAACACAATACAAAAGACCATTTTCAAACAATGAGCATTCAAAACATTAAATTAACCTTGAATATGATCATTAGAGATCCAACAACCTTGAAGTGGTAATTAGAAAGTCAAGGATCTCTAAAAATTCGCATGAGGGAACTAATAGCAACCTGAACCAAATCAAAGTAACAGGAAGCAAACATAAGAGTATTGTAGAGAGAAAAGCAATGCATTGGAGCTATAAAGTCTTTGTCATTCTTGTCTTCATATTAGTTGTCCTCATCCCTACATATTCAAGGTTACTATACAAGTAAAAATCACGGCTAGAAAGAATTGGCAGACAAATCACAATTGTCCTCGAATGACACGACCCCCAAAATCAGCCAACGAAAACCCAAACAGGGAATAGTACAGATGTAAGACAACGTCACGGCAAATAAGAATTTTTTTTATTTAACATTTGATAATGGAACAATAATAATACCTTGTGATTAGGCAGCCCGCGAAGCTCGAAAAATGAATATAATCGTTCAGATCTGAGCACAGAAAACCTGTAGAACAAGAGCTGAAAACATCAACACATCTACGTATGATACGGATGACCATAACGGTATACAACAAGCCAATTTATTTTAAATGTCAGAGTGAGAAAAAGAATATCACAGGTGGTTGTTGAAACAAAGATACCTAATTAAAAAGAATATGGATGAAGTAGCAAAACAGGACTCAACAATAAGTGCACGATAACAGGGCACATACATTCAGCACGAAGCTAGTAACAACGCTCAGTCATAATAAGCAACAGACACAAATGCGCATAAGATGCGATCTCAAACAGGAAAACTTGTGGGCATAAAAGATGGTAAGGATCAAAGTGGTAGAGCCAAACATTCCAATTTAAAACCGGTAAAAGACGAACATATGATTGCAAGAACTCGCAACTTTCGTAACACGGTCAACTGATAAATTACTTTGGCAGATGGGAATGAATCTATTACATTATAAATAACTTAACTTATTCCAACCACATTAAAATCCACCTAAAACATAGTCCACCTGAACTAACAAAGTGCAAGCACTGAAACCCCACTCATAGGAGATAACTGGCAAGGGTTAATCAAATTTGGACGGGAGTTGGAATTCACAGTTTCTATAACTGATGAGTGCACACCAAATGCAGCCAAACAAGCACAAAGAAATTAGAAATTCAATGCGAACAAAGCAGAACACATTCCATAGAAATGTAAAGTGGCAGGGGGGGAAAAAGGCACGAAAAACCAGAACTCCATATTAACCAAAAAATGTCAATACGTAACTAATTGCACCACTCATTCAATGAAATATTACAAAATTGTTCAATAGGCAGAAAATGGGATACGATGAAAATATTATGTTCTTCCAAACAAGCCGAAGGTTGGGAGTTACATACCTAAAGCATTTCACCTTTTGTTCATCATGACCCTAGCAACAGACGCAACCGCTGAACCCTAATCATATAGTCGAAGGAAAAATTTAAGAAAACTTAAGAGGACACCGCAGAGAAAAGAACATCTAAATGACGGAAATAAAATACAACACGACAAGCAACCGAACGCCGCCACTCACCAACCGAAAGTCATATGGTGTGGTGAGGCGTATGTATTATTAATAGCCCAAAAAATATGGATGGAAAAGTGTCTATCTCTTCATTACTTTTAAGTGAGAGGGGGGGGGGGGGGGGGGTGGGGGGGTGGGGTGGAGAACTTTCTTCTCTCTATGTCGCCGTCTCATCAATGAGCATAGATTAATTATAGATATGAGATATAGCTTTTGTGCTTGTCAATCTCTATCCCATTTTTCAGGTATAGTTTTCTTTGATCACAGATCGCGCTATGAAATAGCCCTTTCTAAATAAGGCGTGGCGTTCTCTCTCTAATAAAATAAAGCCAGTCTCTAATAAGGGGAAAAACCATTCCTGTGTTTAGGCCCCTACTAAGCAGAATTCGTAAACTATGCAAAGGCTATTTTCATACTTCTTCAAAAGTTTCTAGCAATAAAAGCAAAAACAATTCCAACGCCCTTACGAGGTAGTGAAGCAATGCGAAAGAAAACAATAAGTAAGACTTTGGAAACTCACAATGTTGGGTAAAATAGGAAAAAACACCAGAGATGACCAAATGATGATGAAAGGCTTACTGTAAAGAATCACACAATTCATACAGATTAGAGGGCGTAGGAAACAATAAACTGAACTTTGAAATCTCTTAACAGCAACTAAAACAGAGAGAAATATTCAATATTGTTTAAAGGTGACCTAAAAAACGGAGGAAAAGTAAAGGTCCATAACATCGGCAACGAGGAAATAAAGGGACAAATGTAAATAATTAATTATAAGAGTGGCTTCAGGAATCAAAATAGAAGATCACAAATTTCGTTATGTGTGCATGACTAAGTCCCAGGGGAAAAAATGGGGTTAAAAATATAATTTGCAGATAGAGAGCAAACAAATATAATTCACTTGATTGTTCCCTATTGAAAGAGAAGTCATATTCATTGAATATAACTTACAATGACAAAATAACTCCGATGATTAAATCCAATGAAAGCGACGGGAAAACAAACCTCAAATCAGATACACTAAATGAGAAAATAAATTGAATAGAAATCGCAAAGGCGAAAATGAAACATCACTAAGGCAGTTTATATAGAAAGAAATTGAATAGGGTGAAAGTGCATAAACGCATAGGGTTTCACAGTTTCGATCTCGGTTCCGGAGCGGCGGGTGGCGTTGACGGAGAGCTGAAAGGCAATAGGGCACCAAAAAATTTAAGTTAATGATTACACAGGATCGGCCCCCAGCAGAGAAAGAAATAGGGTCCGATTAAATAGCTTACACTCACAACCGCACGGGCTGCTCCTAAAGATAGGAATACTGAAAGGGACGGAACATCGTGTAGTTAGTGGCGACGGGACGACCGGCTGTACTCCGGCGAGGATCTACAAATGGCAATGCCCAATTAAGTCAACATTCAACAATTAGTTTAAAATCAGAAAAACCCAACATAAATAGATCCGCTTGACATGAAATATGATGCAAAATAAAGAAGACAGGAAGGAAATTGGTCTGCCCTAGTAGGAGGATGATAGGAAAGAGGAAAGAAAACTTACAAAATCCCCAACCCTGCAGCGGCGGCGGAGGTTAGCAGCGCGGCGGAAGGCGAAAGCGAAACAAAAAGAGACGGTGGCGGCAGTTGCGAATGACGACGATCTTCAGATGCGACCAACACCGCCCTCCTCACCCCGGCTTCGCACCAACGCCGCGCCTCCCTGCCCGACGCGGCGGCGGCGGCTGCAGATGCGACCACAAACAGGCCACGCGATCCGAAAATCAAGACAAGTGAAACCTGTAAGTAGCCAAACAACTGCCCCAATTTCCAAAATCACCGCTAAATCCGCGATCTTCAGCCCTCAACCCTAAACCCCAAGGCATCGGCGAAGGACGCAGCCGGCGAGTCAACAGCAGAGCCGAAGGGAAGACGGGTCTGGCAAGGCGAGGGCGAGAGGAACAAGGAGAAGAGGAAGACGACGTGAAGCCAGCGGCAGCAAAAGAATGAGGGCTGGCAGCAAGGGCGAGGGCAAGGAAGATTGGAGATGCGGATCGCAAGGGCAGGGAAGCGTGGGAGGAAAGAGAAGTCAGGAAAATTGAAAATTGGGATCAAACCAAACGACGCCGTCTTGCACTTGAATAGTACTTGAATGCCATGACAAAAATGGTAATTTGTGGGAAACAAAATAGTACTATTCTTCCCCATTTTTCTTCGAAACAACTTGTTTGATATTTATTTTTTGTTTTTTTTAAGAGTAAAGAATAAATTATGTATCTTAGTTGCAAAATTTTAAAATTTTTATGAGGAAATATAATTACTAATTTCACCATTTTTTTAGTTTTAATAATTCATAACATATTGTAAAAAAATAACACTCATCTACTTCTATTAAACTCTAAAGGTTATTTATGTAATTTTATTTTGCTATCACTAAACTCTAAAATGAAATACCAAACACTCATTAGAAACTAAACTCAAACTTTAAACTTCAAATTTTAAACTCTTAACTCTAAAATCTAAACTCTGAAATTTTACAAATTACTAGACCTTTTTCTCTTCGCCTTATTTAAGGTGTTCTGATCTGAATTTGATATTATCTGGTCTGGTCTTATATGATATTTTTATTCTACTTAAAATTATTATTCCTATAAAATATTATTATTAGTGGGAATGAGACTTGACCCCAGTGATCATCTCCTATGTCTTCCAACCATAGGTTGGGGGTTTGATTCCCACCCAGCCCCTATTCCCCTTTATCCTCTTTGCAATTTGTGTGGCTTTGGCTCACGCACACCTTTGCCAACACATATATGTCAATATTTACAAAAAAAAAATGTTAATGGTATTATTATTATTATTATTATTATTATTATTATTATTATTATTATTGTTGTTGTTGTTGTTATTGTTAATTTTAATTTATTAAATTAAATTACTATAAGTATATTTATATACATTATTTAAAATTTCAGCATTTTGTGTTTTATATTTTAAAATAAATATTATGTTATCATAACTAATAATTTATATATATTTTATTATTAAATATTTTACTGATCCACACACATTAATATAAAAAATATAGAATACTGAAAATACTTATATTAAGAACATGATTAGTATCTTTAAATAGTAATATATAAAATTGCTATTTTTTGCTCTTTTAAAAAAATAATTCGTGTGATTGTATAATTTTATTACAATGATTGATCTGGTCTGGTCTGAATTGATCAGGTATGGTTTAAACTGATATGATTTTAATAAAAATAAGCAATAAGTTCTGAAAAAAAATTTTAGAGAACGTGACCTAAGTTTTCTTAGTTTATTTATTTAATTACATGTAATACTCCAACTAAATCATTTTTATTAATTTACCTCAAATCTTGTGTCAATTCCCCAAAACACTTAGGGTCCGTTTGGTTTGAGGGATCTTAAATTACCAATGGGAAGGTGTTTGTCGGGAATGTAAGATTAATGGGAATATGAGTTTGTTGGGAATATTAATTTTTAGTATTTTAAGATTATTGCATTTGGTTAGATTGAGAATCTCAGATTCCATTTTGAGTTAATTTACTATAATGTCCTTAAATTTTAATTGAACAATTTTTTTAATAAATATGTCATTTTGCTTTATTTTTAATAATATAGAAAATTCTTTATATATAATTTCTTGTAGGATAATTAGTAATTTAATGTAACTAAATTCTTATTATTTTTTATTTGTATATAGAAGATAAATAAATTTTAAGCAAATATGAGAGTATTTATGTTTTTTGGAAGAGAAAATATGAGAGTAATTATTTATTTAAAAGTATGCTTAAATAATCTAAATATTTTCAATTGATTTATAAAATTAAATTTCATATATTTATCATTTTTTAAATAGAAATACATAAATTTATAAAATAAAAGAAGTATAAAATGTAAGGGTATAAAAGACAAATTAATATAAAAATAAAAAATTGATATGGTAATCTAGATTACATGCCTCTTTGGGTGGGAATGTGATTCGCATTCCCACCCAAAACCCTTAACATCCCCACATCAGTGGGAATGTGATATTATAACATGAAAGATGCCGCGGACCAAACGTGGGCATATTACATTCCCTAACCAAGATTCCTAGTAGAATCTTTAATTCCTGAAACAAACGCCCCATTAAAAGAGAAAAAAAAGGGGAGGGAGTAATATTTCCCCGAAAAAAAAAAAGAAAAAAGCGGAGGGAGTAATATATAAAAACAATTAGATGATTGAAAGTCTCTTTAACTGGTAAATACTGCATGTAGTTTGTTGATTAATATATGTTGACCCTATTCAAGGTCAACTTTTTTTTTTTACAACACGATAAAATCTGATTTCTTGTTGGATTGGTTTATTTATGTGTTAAGTATTCCCTCTTTTTTGGTTTGTACGCTTCAACTTGACATTGGCAACATTTTCCCACATTTTCTTTCCCAGCAGTCAAGTCAACAATCTTTTTTCTTAGCCTTGAGATAATATGCATGAGTACTTTACATGGCTCTGAAATTGTCCACATTACCATATAATTAATTTAAAATCATTTTGCCATGGATCGATAGGATACATTCTTGCAAAAGTACATAATACAAAAGATGAACAAGAAATGAAAATGGATAGGGAAGCTTCCATGGTTGTTTCAAGCTTTGAGATGCAAACTTCAAGGGTCCTCATCTCCTCCACAAGCTTCATACATGGTTATACAACTCTGGAGATAGCTTCGAATCTTCGGATGGTGCAACTAGCTCAAAAACTGGCCACAAAGGATGGTGAGATCACTCTCGGTTGAGGGTTTTCGGTCCCCTCAAGACTCTTCATGACCTTTGCATTTGAGATAACAAGTGCTTGAAAGCAAATTTGAAATATTTCATAAATGGCAAAAGGTCCCTTATAAATGATGGGGATGCCATATATATATACTAGCCAAAGCCCAAAAGATGAAAATTACATGAAAAATAAAGAGAGGGTGAAAATTGGTGGGAGGTGCGGTTTAGGCATGGGTGGTGCGGTCTAAGACAGCGCACCTATGGAGATGGTGGAGACCGCACCTATAAAAAATCGAACAATCTCAACATTTTGGGGTAGGTGCGGTTTATGTTGGGTAGACCGCACCTAGGCTAAACTTGGCCAAAATGGACTTAGAAAAAATTTGGGAATGGGTGCGGTCTAGGGTATGTCCTGCGGTCTAAGTAGACCGCACCTAGGGCGTTGACCGCACCTGTTTGGGCCAAAAAATTTTCTAAGTGTTTCGGATGTCTTGGATATTTTCAAGGCATTTTTCTGCACTATTACAAAATGATTCTCGGTCAAAATACAGGTCTTGGAGCACTTGTTCATCCACTCTCACTTCCGGCCATCAGGTAGCATTGCTCCGGACATCTTTATGCTCGAATTGTAAGAGCTTCGTTGCTTGCGAGTGGATGTTGGAATACTGGAATCAGCTCCATTTCATCGTTCAATTCCATAGACGTCTTGAATGGACTATTTTTTTTTTTTGCACAGCAGCCAAATAAAGGCTAGAGAATGGTAAAGTAAAAAGAAAAAAATAAGGTGCAAGTGAACAAAAAGCAACAGATCTAACGAGCTCTCAAGAACCAAGTGCCCGCCAAATCTGCTGCTAGAATAAACCCCACGCCATCCGGAGGGAAGGCCCAAGTTGTGTAAAACAGCTCCTCATCCACACCCCGCTTCGCCAAGAAGTCCGCTACTGCATTCCCTTCCCGCAGAACATGTCGGAAATGGCAAACATCAAAGGAACCCCATAGATCATCAATTCTCGCAAGGTATGCCCCCAACCAATGGGATTTAGATCTCTGGCCGTTGATGAGACGCAGAGCCTCTTGAGAATCACTTACACAGCAAATTTCTTTCACCCCTTGGTCAACATCAAGCATCATCCCGTACAGAATTCCTGCCACTTCCGCATGTAGCACGGAGACATCCCCCAAGCATCCCGATATGCCCCGTAACCAGCTACCATCACTCCCCCTAAGGACAGCCCCGAAACATGCCAACTGCCTCTCGGCCTTACGAGAGCCATCCGTATGTAAGTACACCCCAGTCCATGATCCCATGTTCCAGCACACGTGTCTCGGTGATAGCAGCGCGCGAGGAGCAGGGGGTTGAGCCGCAGATAAGGTATTGCTGGCTTGCAAAATGCTACGAACCAGCGAGTGTTGTGGAGTGACACAACCTCTAAATATTCATGAACATCGCTCATTCCAAATCTGCCAGATGCCCGCCAAGAAGATAGATCCGTAGACACGAAACATCCCTCTAAGCCACTGCCTAATGTTAGGCCGATCAAGTGTATCTAGATCATTAGGAATGGGGACAGCCAGCGAAATCCACACCTGATGTGCCCAGCTGCAATAAAATAGGCAGTGCCGCCAGTCCTCATGATGAACCCCACAAATTTGGCATAGGGGTGAAGACGCCATATGCCGATGATACCGCAAGGCATTAACCGGGATGGCTTCCCACACAATCAGCCATAATAGGAAACACAGCCGTTCAGGTAGCTTGGAGGACCATATCCAGCTCCAATGTCCTCCATCACTATAGTTCCCCAATAAGAAATTGTACCCCAAGCGAGCCGTGGAGATTCCATCAATTGTTCCCTTCCACATCCAGCCATCCTCCAAAGATGAATGAAGACACGGAGGGGAGAGAGCCTGGATTTCCATGTGGATCGCAGGTGGGATGTTGGACTGGACAACAGAGAAGTCCCAAGATCTTTCCCGCACCACATCCTTGATTTGTAATTCCATGTCAGCCATCTCAATAAGGGGTAGGGACGACCCTAATTGAGTATTGTGAAACCAAGGCGAGAACCAGAGGGAGCTCGCCCCATTCCCCAATTTGAAAGCAAAACCACCCACCAATTGTTGAGCCGCCTTACAGATGCTGCACCAAATAGGGGAGCCAACTGACCGAAGGTTTGTGTAATGGCCAGTTCCGTGGCAAAATTTTGCCCGAAGCAGATTACACTAGAGCTTGTTAGTTCCCATGAACAAATCAGTTACTAGTTTGCCTAGAAGCGCTGTATTAACCAGTCTCGCTTGTCAGAATCCCAGTCCCCCACACAATTTGGGTCGAGCTACCTTCAGCCATCCAGCCAGATTTATGCTATGGCCTGAGCGGTCCTTCCATACGAATTTACGAATTCGCTGATCAACTTTTTCACATATGCTCCTAGGGAGCCACATTATTTGCATGCAGTACGCCGGGATGGATGCCAGAACATGGCGTGCCAATGTGGCCCTCCCCGCTTTATTTAGCAACCGCATTGCCCAAGTAGTAATTCTCATATCTATCTTTTCGAGGAAACCGTATGCCTGCTCCCTTACCCGACCAATATGTATAGGAAACCCCAAGTACTTTCCTATATTTGTGGTGAAGGTGAAGGCAGTTGCAGAAGATAACCATTCCCGTTCAACAGAGGATACACAAGCCGGGGCATAAGCGCGGGATTTCTCATAATTGACTTTAAGACCAGAGGCTTGAGCAAACCAGGCCAGCATATGTGAGAGACATTCAATGCTTCATTCTTCTAGCATTGTGCAGAGAATCAGATCGTCTGCGAACATCAGGTGGGAAATTCCACCCTCATTAGCAGATATATGAAGCGGTTTCCAGGTACCCTGTGCCACTTGGAGTGCAATGGACATGGACAACCACTCCATAACAATATTAAAGAGATATGGGGAAAGAGGGTCCCCCTGACGAAGCCCACGCTGCGGCCGAAAACCTTCCAATGGAGCTCCATTCCATAGTATGTGATACTCAGGAGAAGACACACAAGCCATGATAAGATTACACAATGATTGAGGTAGAGCCATTTGCTCCAGACATTCTTGCAAGAAAGACCATCTGACGCAATCATAAGCTTTCCCAAGATCCACCTTAAGGACCAAGGCCTTCGTATGAGAGTTGGCCCGAGACAAAGAGTATAGAAGCTCTTGCCGAATTATTGAGTTGTCTACTGTCCCTCTACCCGGCAAGAAGGCCGATTGGAGAGGTGAAATATAAGTCCTTAACATCGGCCGGAGGCGATTAACGAGTACCTTTGACATGAACTTGTAAGCAACTGAACACAGGGTGATGGGCCTGAATTGGCGCACAGTAGACGGAGCTGCCAATTTAGGAATCAGACAGACATAGGCCGACGCCAATGAGGGTGGTATAAAACCAGATTCAAAAGCTTGTTGCACCAAGGCAATGACATCCGAGCCAACCGTCGGCCAATATTTTTTATAAAAGGCTGCTGGAAAGCCATCCGGTCCCGGCCCCGCCAACGGTTTAAATTGGTTGAGCGCAGTGATAACCTCATGAGGTTCTACTGGGTCTGAATTGACCTCACATCCCATCTCCTGAATAGGCCGTAGAGGGGGGAGTGGTTCAACATCTTGGCTTGTACCCGCATCGGCGAACAAGTTCATATAAAATCCCCGGACAGATTGTTTGAGTATCCCTTGGTCAGTGCACCACGACCCATCCTCCAGGAAGAGGCCATGGATCTGCTGCCGATGGTGTCTGAACTTGGCTTGGGCATGGAAGAACTTGGTGTTCCGGTCTCCCAAACGAACCCAGTCTTCCTTCGCCCTTTGACCCCGATAAATTTATTCTTGAGAAAGAACCTCCTGGTATGCTTTTTGTAGTTCTGTTCTAGGAGCACAAGCCGGAGTGAGTCAACATTCGCTAACGTCCGCTCCAGTCCCTCCAGCCGCCGCAAGAGCTTTTTCTTTTTATTCTGCAGTCGCCGATACTCAGAAGGGCATTGCTGCATTGACAAGTCTTGTACAGCTTTAAGTTTGGAGCAGAATGGTCCTACATTATCATTCCAAACCGAAGAGACCAACTGCTCATAGTCATCCCTCATACTCCAAGTCGCCTCCCATCTAAAGCAGCTGTGGACACGCGGCCGGGCAATTCCACCACAGTTAAGAAGGAGTGGGGTATGATCTGAGCACACTCTAGGCAGCGTATGAATGTATCCATCTGGAAAGAGATCAAGCCATTGCATATTAGCCAATCCTCGATCTAAGCACTTCTTCAAAATTCTAACACTGTTAACTGGCCGCATCCATGTGAACGGGACACCTTCCGTTCGAACCGGATACAGACCACAATCACCCACGCAAAGGCGGAACTCATCCGCCCTATCTTGCAAGAATACCCCTCCCTGGACTTCCGACAAGGCCAATACCTCATTCCAGTCACCTACGGCAAACCAAGGACCGGCAATACGCCTCCCAAGTTCTCTGAGATAGGCCCAATTGGATCGTCGCCTGTAGAAGTTGGGGAATGCATACACAGCAGAGCAATACCAGGAAATAGCTCCCGCCCGAAGTTGGAGGGTGAGAAATCTCCCCGCCAGTTCAAACACATCTATGATAACAGCCCCGCCCGACTGAGCCAACACCCATATACCCCCCGCTCGACCAGTAGCCTCTTGAATAGTAATCGGGGTATAACCTTTGGAGTAGAAAAAGTTCGCAATCGATCATAAGGTCCTTGTGGTTCAAATATAAACACAAAGGAAGGCGAATGCGCCCGAAGTAAATCAGCAAGAGCTCTTTTAGCCTGGGCATTCATAAGCCCACGCACGTTCCACGCGATTATTGAGAATCTATCAAACAATGACATAATTAAAAAATTCAGATTAAGAGCAAGCAGTGCCGGAGCGTACCCTGTAATAATCATTGAGGTATGACCGCATCCTGCACCGGCTTGCCCGAGGTATCCATATTGCCCGTAACAACCAGATCCGCCACCTCCCCAGCCAACCGTGGCGGTGGTTCCACACCGAATCCAACATCCAGGAGGAAGCTCCCTTCATCTTCAATAGCGCTAGCATCAACCGACGCCACCTTACAAGGTAATTTCTTGATTACCCCAGATCCATAGGCCACACTGAGACGTCTATTCAACCGTGCTTTCTTTGTGGCAAGCAGGTTGCTCTTATCCTTGCCCTTGCCGACGGTGCGAGGCGGAGACAGCGCCGTAGCAATGGACTTCGCAGGTAGAAGTGCCGGAGGAACCTTAGTTTCGATAAGGGTACCAGTCCCAACACTACCAAAAGTTTGCGAAAGAGGCTTAACGATAATGGGCCCAGAAAGAGGCTTAACAACCATCCATTCCCCAAGGCCCAACTCCGAATTATGCGCATCAGTCGTGTTAACAGATTCCAGAGGTGGCACAGATGCCCCTGTTTCGCCAACTTCTCCATGCACGACGTCAGTTGAAGTCGTGGCCATAACCGCCTTCAATCGTTGATCAGGCTTGGTAACTGTCATCCCGGGAGTCCGGACCCCCACGAGGACCTGCCGCCAATGGGCTGGCCGTGTTTCCATCATGCTGCTCGCCGCAAGTGCCCTGCAGATGGCCAAAGCGACCACATCGCATACATACCAGGTGGAGGCCCTCGTAGGCGATTTGCACCTCCTGACCTTCCACTTCTACCATTCCAAGGAGCGGCTCATCCAGTTTAATTTCGACAGAAGCCCTTGGATATCCGGATGCAAGAGTGTTTGTGTCAAACTTGAAAGGTTCACCCACAGCGGATGTTATAACCCTGAGTGTACTTTCCTTGTAGAAAGCCGGACTTAGAGTAGGAAATCGGATCCAAGCATGGATCGTGTTGACCTTGGATGTTCGAGGATTGAACTCCTTAGTCCAACGCGAAACAGATAGTGCATGATCAAACAAAAGCCATGGACCACCTGTAAGGACCTTTTCCCGATCATCAGGGGAAGAGAATTTTACCATGAAGCAGCCGAAACCAGCATCCATCAAATCAAAAGAACCAGAGAGCTTCCATATCCGTTTCAGTCTATCTTTCATGGTGAAGTAACTGATCGTGATTCCCAAGGGTTTCACGATGAGCGTATCCAACCATGGTTCATAAATTTCCTTCAGCACCGATTCTGCAAACCGAATTTTGGGACACCGGCGATTGGCACCGGCCCGATCAATGGATGCTAAGTTCGCCCTTAACAAATCACAGCAAGCACCAGGGACAGTAGCAAAAGCAGAATTGCCATTCATAACCGCATCCTTAAAGGACGCTGGCAACACGTCAAGGGTCGACGAGGTAGGCGAAGGAGGATCCGGCGGACGTTCTTGAGGGAGCATAGGAGTTGCCATGGTTCACCCCGGTAGCTAACAAATTTGATCTCTAAACTCATTACTCGTTAGTTCTTGAATGGACTATTAAGTTAATGAACTCAATTTAATTGAGAAATTGGTCCATATAATTTAATAGTTGAATTTTGACTTCCACGTCATATTTGTTTGACTATATATACATATGTGTATCAATCATCTTCCTTTCTTGCTCATCCAAAAAATCATCTTCCTTTCTTTACCCAAAATCTAGTCCAATTTCATATCTAGACTTAGACCAGAATCCAATAACTTCAAACTATGAAATTAAAATTGGTTTTTTGATATTCTTTGTTTTTGTGCAGTTTCCTTGCGGTTTAGGAATATTCATTTTTACTTCCTGCCTATTTTCCATCAATTTTTCTCTTTCTTTTCTTTGGAACTTTCACATGAAATTGCCTCATTCCTAAAACGGGGAAAAATACCTTACCACAATGACATATTGACATGGATCCACAATTTCAAAACTTTCCTAATTCCTCCTATTTCCCTTTTTTTTTAAAAAAAAATCTTTCTCAGGTCACTTAGCTTCTTCACAATAGATTTAGCGTAAAATAGTGATCATTTAATAAACTAACATCAATATGTAAAACAATTAAAAATACAAATGTCCTTAATAAAATAGAGCTAAATAAATTAAATTTAAAATCTAAATCAATTTAGAAAAACCAACATTACAACATTTTAACAGATAAAAAAAATCATATACTCCTAATTACTCTAAATACTTTATTAGAGTAGTATCTTATATACATATACATATTCATCACGAAAATATAAAATATAGATATACATAAAATGTGATATTTATATATTTATATATGGAGTACAATCCAGCGAGTCCTACTTCATCCTTTCCATAACATTTGCTTGGGTTCCAAGTAATTTCCTAGGCGCAATATTTCAATCCCCAAAATACCCCAAACTTCTTAATTTAAGACCCCTCTATCCCCAAAACCCCTTGAAACTTTTGACAATTTCCCGCACGAGTATTTTCGAAATAAAAGAGAATCCCGGTATAGTATTTAATGAAACCAGTTTATGAAGGCGGAGTTGGGATTAGGGATATATGTATAGGTTGTCACGTTTTTATTACTCGTGTTAAGAAACTGTGGCCCGAAAGCGCACGGTGTCAAAAATTGCAGTAATTTATAGTAAGACCGGATCGTTCACTGGAGGATGTGCGATAGAAGCAGGTCCCACGCCATTTTACAAGATTTTCAACTCGGTTACTCGAATCAGTTTAGAAGTTGACTATCAACTACTTTACTGAATTTAAACTAAGCTACGAAAACAATTAAAGTTATTCTACAAAGCATATAAAATTCTATTCTAGAAAGCGGATAAGTCTATGCTAGGAAGCAGTTAAGATTAGGTCTAAAAAGCAGGTAAATTTATCCTATGGAAGCAATAAAATTATTATAGAAAGCTGTAAATCTGAGTTATACTAGCTATGAAGCTGATTCAAAATGATGACAGAATGGACATGGAGAAAAGAATAAAGATTGGACAAGATTCAGATAAAGCATAATTAAACTTCCATTTTTTTATACATAGATCTTCGTTCGGGATAATCCTGTCAGATAGCTAGTTCTCATGCTCTCATTACTATGTTCCCTTTAACAGACAGGTACGTACAGTATGAGTTTACATGTTCTTAAGACCACAAATTCTAAGATACCACAGATTCATAACTGCCCCGGCCAGGTTATGTTATTTTATCTATGGTGGACAAGCAACACCTGACAAATCATTAGTTGAAGTGCCAAGTACTGCTATCATTCCCCCATGTCACACCCAAAGTCTGAAAGAAGCCTGAACTATCCCTTAACTCTCAGTCCTAGTAGCAGTTAGAAGATCTAGAGACACATCCGAGTGACCTTTACGAAAGCAATTAAATGAAAGCAATAAAGAAAGCACTTGAAATCCTATCACTCGAAAGTTTCAAAAGCTTCGTACTGGTAGTAAAAGAAAGCCTCCAGTCAGAATGACCGGACGTGGATCAAGAATTCCCGACTCTCAGTGAACCGCTCGCAGTGTTCACTTCCTTCCGGGTGGTTATGAGATACAAACTAATGAAATGAACTAATAGATTAGTTCGTTCCAGATGCACTCACTCAGGACTCAAAAATAGACTTTGGCAGAAGATGATAGCAGTTGAAAGGAACTCAACCCTATCTTAGAAAATGACCAAGGTCTATGCATTGTTCCTCTAGAATCACCTGTCACACTGTATTTGAATCCAAGTGGATCCCATCTCAGTGTGATAGTTAAAACTAAATTCCCAACACATAGCAATTTTGGAAAATAATCGATTTGAAAATCATTCCCTAAACAGGTACTAGACTCTCAATAAGAACACAAACCCTTTTAGTCTAGATGAGACCTAATCGCTGACTCTGCTTCTAATTCCCCAAGATTAACCCTTGATCGAATATAAACTAGTCATAACTAAGGAATTTATCCCTTACTTAGATCCGGAATTTATAAATGAATTTATGTTGGAAATTTAATACGCAATGTCTGTTTAAATCTTGACTTCTGATGTCCAAGGGAAGGATCCCAAAATATTATAGACCACATTAACTACATAATATATCATGCATAAGGATATAGGGAAGTGTGAAATAAATTAACCCAAAATATAATGGATAGTTTAGACAGAATTTGGAAAACATAATGAAATAGCCGGAGGCTAAAGAGTGGTGGCAGAATAATTGGGTGGACTGCAAACATCTGCTATCCAATTTCTCAACTACTCGGATGGAATGAATTTAGACAGCAGAAACCCTATAATGGCAGTGTCGCTACCAGTTGGGCCTCTACTGTCTGCGAATTCAGATAAAAACCTACATGTTTCCTCTCTGCAATGCTCATCAGCTAACATTGACAGATATTAACAGACTCATATTACCGATCAGAATTCGGGTTTAGAAATTAAGATAAATAAAATAAAATTGTATTGAGACAGTAATTAACTGAGTGGCTACTTTATTTCCCGGTGAAAGGACCGTTCGCCTGATCGCGTTAATCATTATTCAAACCATGCAAAATAACAAACCGTAATTAATATACAAATTACGGGCTACTTGATTTCCCGATGAAGGGACCGTTAGCCGACATTATTATGTGATATCGTTTACTGTTCATTCACACATCACGAAAAAGACAAAATGAAATAAAATAAAATAAAAGAGGATGCCTTGCATGAGAGACATTGGTTTCTCATGCAAGGTTATGGAATTAATCCGTAATTAATGACTTAAATAATCCTTCATACCATAATTAATTACAGTCCGGATTATCTACTTAAGGCATTAAAGTTTTGTTTATAGAAAAATATTTTAGTGAGAATTTAACAAAGGTCCTTTAATCATGGTAATTATTGATTTTAATTATTGCTAATCATAATCAGTAATTAATGACTTAAGGGTTCAATTAATTAATAGTCGGGTATGGAGAAACATAAAATTTTGGCAAGGGGATGCCATGCATGTCGTGAGACAAAATTGCGTCGTGAACCGTGGGTTCATGACAGGAGGATCACGACATGGGGGGGTGGAGGATAAAAGATTTGAATTTAGGGTTTTCCCAGTCCTTAAACTACTTGCCAGTCGCCAAACGTGGTCTAGCGACTGGGGTTTGGGGACTAGGGGTCAAGAAAAGAGAATTTTTGTAATTTAATAAAGGGGATGAGGGCCCAGTCGCGATACCTAAAATTGTGGCGCGAACCGAAGTTCGCGCCATGAGTGTCGCGACAGGTTAAGTTTTAGAAATTTTTGCAAGGTTTTGGCTTCGTGGCGCTAGACAAAAAAAATTGTGTCGCGAGACGTGGTCTCGCGACAGGAGTTTAGCGACATGAAGTTTTTCAGAATTTTTCTAAGTATTGGGTCCCTAGTCGCTGAACTCAAAAGTGTGTCGCGAGACGTGGTCTCGCGACAGGATGGTCTAGCGACTGGAGCTTTCAAAATTTAGCTAAGGCATAATTTTCTGTCTCGAAACCAGAAAGTGTGTCGCGAACCGTGGGTTCGCGACAGGAGTGCTTCACGACTGAGGGTTTTAAATTTTATAAACAAGTACCCCAAGACACCCATGTCGCTAGACGTGGTCTCGCAACTGGAAGAGGTTGGCGACATGGGAGTGGTTCAGGACACAAGTCAGAAAAGCAAAAAGGAACAGTAGCATGCAAATAGCGTGATCCTACCCTATTTCAGATCAAAAAGCTATTCTGACCCAAAAATTACAAAACATAATATGAAACTAACAAGAACATGCTTAAACAAAAATGTAAATCTAACCAGAACAGAATTTAAAAGAGAGCATGATCCTAACTAGGGTTTAATCACACGCATACATGAACATTATCCTAAAAATAAGCTAACAGTAAGCACAAAAATGCATAATAAAGGTCAAATGACCAAAAGAAAATGAAAGCAGTAAAGAATCCATGGGGTGTGAGACTCATTTCATGTTTTTGGGACACAAATAAAGAATGTTTTCCCATTTTTATTTAGTGGGTTTGATATTATCCATTAATTTGGATAATACAAACCCTAAAACCAAAAGTTGGAAATAGAACAAGGTATTTAACTGGCTACTTAAGCTATTGAAACAGAAAATAACATAAAAAAAATTAAACCAAACTAAGCTAAACTATGGCAGAAATTAAATAATACAAGAAAAAGAAACTAAACTAAACTGAAGAAAAACTACCTAAGAACCGATCTCCAAGCTTGTCCTCAAGAAAAATGAAATTCTAACCCCGAGCACATAGGGATCACCTCATATTTATAGAAGTGAAACCCTAGGCCCATGGGCCTTGATCCCGAGGCCCACACATGTCGTGAGACTCACACACATCACAGCCATGCCTTGTGTCGCGGGACTCAGCTACATGTCGCAAGACTCCACGCCTAGTCGTGAGACTCTCTGGACTGAGTCTGTAGTCTGCCTTCTGTGTCGCTAGACTACACCCAGTCGCGAGGCCATGTTTCGCGACTAGGTTGTCTAGCGACTGGTGTCTTGAGACTGGATTTGCCTTCAATCTTCGTGTGTCGCGGAATGCCTCCCAGTCGTGAGGCCATGTTTCGCGACTGGGGTCTTGGGACTGGAGGTTCCGGACAGGATTTCCTTCTTCATCTGGCTGGTGTGTCGCTAAACCCTCCCGTGTCGCAAGACCATGCTTCGCGCCATAGGAGTCTAGCGACAGGATTGCTCCGAATACTGTCTAGTTGGGCCAGATGGGCCGAATTATATTTTTGTGGGTTTTTTCTTTCTTTTCCCATCTTTTTGTATTTTGTGGGCTATTTTATTATTTTGCCCATCTTTTCCATTCCTTTTTCTTTTCTTTTCTTTTTTTCTCATGTTTTTGGATTTTTCTAACATAAATGTGTAATAAAATTACATATTTATTTATTTTTCATACCAGCTTATTATTTTTACAGATATGCATAAATCAATCCAATTCAACTGCTTTCTTATTTAATATAAGACCGGAATGCGATCAAATGCCCGTTTCAGACACGGAAATGGATTGACAATAATGGATATTTCTGGCCATTATCACCCCTCTTAAAGTCACGCTTTGTGCCACAACTGGGATATTTCTTCTGTCAATTTGTAGCGCTTTGAAGGCAGTATGGTAACAACCGTCGCCTTCGGCGTCGGCGAGTCAGTATTTCCGGTAGTCTTCTTCGACGGCGTGAGGGAGGAGAACGTCGGCGATGTCAGCGTCAGTCCGCAGCTGCAGTTCAAGCCTTTTCAGTTAATGTTGAGCCAAAAGATAGGGATATCTCGGAATCAAATGTCGACCTACCTTGTTGATGGGAAGAAGAAACTGCTGTCGCCGGATGAGAGACAGCAAACTCCGATTACGTCGAAGGTCAACTTTGCCTGGATTTGTCTCCAGAAGGACTGTTTCTTCCTCGTTGTCCTGAAAAGGTCACGGAAGGTGAGAAATCGCAGGGCAAGGAGTGCGATCAACAGTGCCAACAACTTTTCTCTTTCTCCAGCGCCGGAAAATCTGATTCTTCTGCAAAAGATCCAACCGACAACATTCAGGGAGGATCCGAATGCGCCTGATTTGAAAGGTCAGGCACAGAGACCGAGGGCGGGAGGGAACCCGAACCCTCCGAGTATCGGGTCGGAGCACGTTCAGGTACGAATCCGTTTGCGAAATTGGGTAATGTGAAACCCCCTTTCTTCTGCCAAGAGTGTCGGAATGTGAAGAATAATAATGGAGCCATGCCGTTGCAGTTCCATCCCTGCGTTAATGACGCGGTAATTATTGGTTTCACTTCGCGGTTAGGGCCGATTAAACGGCCCAGTAAACCTCTTCTCTCCTAACAAAACCCTTTTTTTTTTAATTTTACTATGTCAAACTAACCTACATGGATTTGAATCCCAATGGAAAGGGAGTATATTTTTTTTTTCTTTCTTTTTTGAACATTGACACCTATGTGTCGGCGGCAAATGGGTGTGGAGCCTCAAACCACATAAATTACAAAGAAAATATATAAAGAGGAGGGATAGGGAGTGGGGTGGGATTCTTGAAGTTAAGCAATCCTTAACTTTTATGTTTATATAATAAAATTATGGAAATATTCATAATAAAATAAGCATTAATATTAAAAAAGACCTAGAGTACAAAAGATTGGAGCAAAGGGTACCTACACAATAATTTTTATTTGTGGTTGATAATGGCCAAAAGTGACCATTATTTCCAATCTATTTCCGTATCTAAACATGGACATTTGATCGTATTCCGATCTTATTTTAATAAGAAAGCAGTTGAATTTAACAGATTTATGCAAGTTGGTATAAATAATAAGCTGGTATTGAAAAACACAAAAATATTGTTATTTTCACTATATTTGTGTTAAAAAATCCAAAACCATGATAAAATATTTAAAATCCCACATTTGATGATTTTGGTTCGTTGTTGTATTCGGTGGAACACGAGATCATTGAATGGAACACAGACTAAATAATCAAGTGGATAAATATTATATTTATATTATATTTTGTTCTTATTTTTATTTTTTTTACATTTTGATGTATATATTATTATTTATATTTTTATGTTTAGTTTTCTCTTATCATTATTAATTCTATCTCATCTTATAATTAAAGATTAAATGGGTCCACTAATTACTTTTAATTTCAACTAATTGCAGGATTTGATTTAAATTTGGCCCAAAGATATTATTAAGTCCAAGAGTGCTATTGGCCCAACACCACAAAATCACATTGGCCCAATTCAATCACTCCACAAGCCCAAACCACTTGGCCCAAGTATCAAGCCCACATTCCCTCAGCCCAATACACCAAACCCTAGCCCAAACCTAACCCTAAACCCTAGCTGCCGCTGCCGCCGGCGCCGCCCCCGCCGGCCGGCGGCCACCTCCGGCGAACCACCACCATCTTCTTCCCCATCCACCAGCGGCCACCACCCAACACCCATCTCCCTCCACCATTTCACCACCATTTCCATCTCCTCCACCCTTCCAACCGCCTCTCGCCACCACTTCCGCCCCTCTCTTCCATTGTCAACCCCAAATCCGCCATTTCCGACACCCATTTCCGACCGCTTTCACCTTCTTCAACCAACCACCACCGCAAGCACCAACCCCGGCGAGATTCCGATCCACAACCGCCCTCCATCTCCGCCAACGGCCGGCGAAGTCGCTGCCCCCTTCACACCCACCACCACAGATCCATCCTCGTCTCCACCGCCATCATCTCCTCCGACGCCACAGCCGCCGCTCCCGTCGCCCATCCATCTCGCCATCCACCACACCAACCAAATCCAGAAAACAAGAACAAAGAAATTGCGAGAGAGACAGAACCAAGGAAAGAAGAAAGAAAAAGAAACAAGGAGAGAAGATTGGAAAAACTGAAAACGAGCAAGAAAGAAAGAAAATTAGAGAGAGATTGAAAACTTGAACAATAAAAATGGAAGAAGAGGAAAGAAAGGGTTGTCGAGAAAAAGAAAGAAGAAAATGGAGGAGGAAAGGAAAGAAAACAGAAAAGGAAGGAAAGAAGAAAATGGAGGGGAAGAAGAAGAACGAGGATGAAGACGAAAGAAGAAGAAGATGAAAAATTGAAACTGGAAACAAGAGAAAGAAATGAAGAAGAGAGAGACAGAAAAATTAGGCATTTTGTCGCGGAAGGTGTACTCCGCGACAAAGTGCTCCGCGCCCAAAAATATGCTCCGCGCCCAAAAATTATTCCGAGACTGCGAGAGGAGAATCAAGCCACAAAAGTTTGTCGCGGAACATGGTTCCGCGACAAAATGGACCTCGACCGCGACAGCCTCTCCGCGACAGAGACAGCCCTCCGAGAAAGCCCCTCACGTGACTTGCTCTTTTCAATTTCCCACATGTTAAAACACTTGGGGAGTCCCTGGAGCTGAAGTCCCGCAAGTGTTAAGGAGTTTCGTCTTTTCCCTGGACCTCAAGACCCGCCCCCTCCTGGGCGCCATACTGGAGCTAAAAAGTGTGTCTTGAAGCAGAATTTGTTCCGCGACAAAGCATAATTGTTTAGCGACACAATGGGCCTAATGGGCTTAGGGCTAACTTTCTTACTCATCTATAAATATATCCTCACACCCCCTTGAACAGTAACCTAGCTACACTTAGTTTAGTTTTACTGTTTTGGAGGCACCACTGTGCTCTCCAAAAATATGTTAGAGTAGGTAGTTTAATTTATGCCATGTAGAAATAGACTTTAGCTTAGTTTTAATTTATGCTTTGTAATAAATAGTGTAGCTAGTGTTCATTTCTTGTTTTTCCAGTTTTATATTTTGTAGTTTGTGGGTTTCAAACACTTAACTAATGGGTGTATTTTGAACCATGTTTTGGTATTGTAGTTAGGTTTTATTGCTTTCCTTATTTAATAAAATGCATAAGCATTTGATATTTACCCTTGATAGATTTAATGTAGGGTTTATTTTATTTTATTTTATTTTTATTTTTAGTGTTAGCATAGTGTGTTTGTATTTTTGCTTTTGCACTAGTTTTAGTCTTTTTCTCTCTTACTTCACTGTTTTTGTTCTTTTTAGTGTTAGGTGTTTTTGTTACTTTATATTTTCCCTTTCTTGTGCATTAGATCTAAAAGGGGTATTTATTAAAGTGTTTATGTATATTTATAAAAATTGCATTTCCTATATTGTATTGCATCATGTTGTAACCCCACGGGTTGCAACGTAATTTTCCCGTTGTGATCCCACGGATCACAACGCACACCCATGTAATGCAATATTAGGCGTTATGCTGCCAAAATTTTTATAAATTTTTAAAACCCTTTGTCGCCATACACTTTGTCGCGGAACCACGTTCCGCGACAAAACCCATGTTTAGCGACAAAGGACCAAATTCTTGCATTTTGTCCGCATGGCTTTTGTCGCGGAATACCCTTGTCGCGGAACCACGTTCCGCGACAAAATTTTATTCCGAGACAGAAAATTATGCCTTGCCATTAATTTTGAAACCCCTTGGTCGCGATGCAACTCTTGTCGCGGAACCACGTTCCGCGACAAAATCCTTGATTAGCGACCAAGGACCCAAATACTTGTAATTTTATTCTGGGAGGACTCTGGCGCGGAACCCTTGTCGCGGAACCACGTACCGCGACAAAATCCTTGTTCCGCGACCAGGAATTATGTCCTTACCAATTTTTCAACCTTTTTGTCGCTATTCCCCCTTGTCGCGGAACCATGTTCCGCGACAAAATTTTTGCTTAGCGACAAAACAAACCTTAATTTTCAAAATTCCATTTCTCTTATTTTCCACCCCTTTGTCGCGAAACCTTTGTCGCGGAGCCACGCTCCGCGACACAAACTCTGCATCGCGACAAGGTGGCACCTTTTTGCCAAATCTTTATTCTCCATCTCACTCCATTAATTAATTGAACCTTTATATTAATATTTTGAGGTTGAGATCCAATGATCTCAACCCATGATCAATTTGATATAAAGAACTTTGTTCAATTTCCCATTAAAAGACTTTTCTATAAAATTAAACTCTAATGATCTAAGTATATAATCCGGACTGTAATTAATTAATTATGGAATGAGTGATTATTTAGACATGAAGAGTGAATATGGAATCAATTCCATACCCTTGCATGAGAAACCAATGTCTCTCATGCAAGATGACCCAAAAAAATATTTTTCTTTTATTTATTTTGTCTTTTCCGTGATGTGTGAAACAGCTAATAAGGAATATATCAGATTAATGTTGGCGGGTATTCCCACACGGATAACTAGCTCGTGGTCTGTATATTAATTATTAGATGTTATTTTGCATGATCCGAATAGTGGTCGGTCGAAGCCTTGGCGGTTCGTCCATCCGGGATTATAATAGCTGCTCAGCTAACCCCTATCCAGATACAGTTTCTTTTTCTTTATCTTAATTTCAAACCCGAATCTCAAACTGTGCCAACACTAGACGACATAGGTCAATGTCGTCTAGTAATTAAGACAGTGAAAGAACATGTAGGTTTTTCTCTGATTCACAGACAGTAAGGGTCTGAATGATAGCGACCACTGTCATTTAAGATTATTTTGCTGTCTAAAACCGTTCCACCTGGAATAGTTGGGACCTGGATAGCAGATGTTTGCAGTCCGGATAACCCCAGTTATTTCAGTCATCTTTTTAGCCAAATAAATTCTTCTCATCTCCGGCTATTTCATCTTTGTGTTCCAACTTCTGTCTAAACCCACCTTATATTTTGGGTTATTTAATTTCACACTTCTCTATAAATTTATGCATGATAATATTATGTAACTATTGTGGTCATATTATTTTGGGATCCTTCCCTTGGACATAGAAGTCTTGATTTAAATCAGATGTTTCATATTAAATTTCCAACAAAAATTCATTTATAAAATCCGGATCTGAGTACGGGATAAATTCGACAGTTATGACTAATTCATATCCGACTGGGGGTTGATTTTGGGAAATTAGAAGCAGAGTCAGCGATTAGGTCTCACCTAGACTGAAAGGGTCTGTGTTCTTATTGAGAGTCTAGTACCTGATAGGGAATGATTTTCAGATTTATTATTTTCCAAAATTGTTGTTTGTTGGAAATCTTGTATTAAATATTGCACTGGGTCAGATTCCACTTGGATTCCGACAAGGTGTGATAGATAACACTAGAGGAACAACATTCGGGCCTTGGTTATTTTCTAAGGTAGGGTTGAGTATTCTTTCAACTGCTATCTTCTTCTGCCAAAGCCTATTTTTGAGTCCTGAGTGAGTGCGTCCGGAACGAACTAATTTATTAGTTCGTTTCATTAGTTTGTATCTCATAACCACCCGACGAGAAGTGAACACTGCGAGCGGTTCACCGAGAATAGGGAATTCTTGATCCACATTCGGTCATTCTGACTGGGGGCTTTCTTTTACTACCAGGGTCAAACTTTCAAAAACCTCCGAGTGATAGGATTTTAAATGCTTTCTTTACCGCTTTCTTTTAACTACTTTCTCTAGATGTCACTCGGTTGTATTGAGAGTTGTGTAACTGCTACTAGGACTGATAGTTAAGGGATAGTTCAGGGCTTGATTAGAATCTTTGGGCGTGACATGGGGGAATGATAGCAGTACTTGACACTTCAACTAATGATGTGTCAGATGTTGCTTGTCCACCACAGATAATTAACATACCTTAGCAATGCATTGCAAGGGTAGTTATGCGTCTGTGGTATCTTAGAATTTATTTTCTTAAGAGCATGTAAACTCTTGCTGTAAGTACCTGTCTGTTAAAGGGAACATGGTATAGAGAGCATGAGAATAGCTAACTGACGGATTATCCCAAGCTAAGATCTGTGTATTAAAATGGAGGTTTAATTGTGTTTCATCTGAATCTTGTCCAATCTTTATTCTTTTCTTCCTGTCCCTTCTGTCACACTTTAAATCTGCTTTCCTAGATTAATGATAGATGGCTTAGTATAATTTTAACCGCTTTTCTAGAATAATTTTAATTGCTTTATTAGACTAAATTTAATTCGCTTTCTAGAATAATTTTCTCTGCTTTATTTTAATTGCTTTCATAATCTAATTTAAATTCTGTCAAGTAGTTGTTAGTCATTTCACAAACTCGAATCGAGTAACCGAGTGGAAAATCTTAGTAAATGACGTGGGCCCTGCTTCCATCGCACATCCTCCAGTGAACGATCCGGTACTTACTATAAATACTGCAATTTTTGACTCCGTGCGCTTTCGGGGGCACAGTTTCTTAACACGAGTAAATAAAAATGTGATTTTTCAGAAAATACTCATGTAGTGAGAATTTGCCGAAAGTTTCATGGTAGGTAATCTCATGACATGAAATCATGAGAAGCATCATGGCACATATGCCGGGGACCCTCAGTGTGACAGGCTGAAGGTCAATCTATCCCGGTTGTACCATGAGACTTGCCAAAAGTTTCATGACATGAGAGGACTGCAACGCCATTTGAAATTAAAGCACCCCATCTGAGTAATAAAAAGTAACAACCTTGATATATCCCTAAACCCATTCCATAAATCATAACTCTTTCATTTAATAACTTCAATCCTGATATATTTTTATTGAAAAATACTCGTGTTAGTGAAATTTGTCAAAAGTTTCAGTGGTTATGTCTTATGTGTAGTTATTGTCCAATATATGTTATTCCATTGTAGAGAATCACAAGTGGGTTTGTATCCCGACTCAGGATTTCTAGAGGTGCTTTTTTGTGTGAATGCGTTCTGCTATTTTTTTGATTTCCCACATATGGCAGTATATTCTATTATTTTCTTTCCTTTTTATAGTTTTACTAATTGGTCTTAATTTAGAGACGTTACATTTTGTTTGTTCCTGTAATCGTGGACCTATTAATGAATATAAATGTTATACGTCTGGTGGGCTATGAATATTGTCCGAATTTATTAAGATTTTGGATATTTTTTATTCTATGTAGCATATTGTGTGGAGGTTTTTTTGACAAATCTTATCCATTGTGTTGCCAACCGGCTCATATTGTGTCCTGTCTCTGTTTAACTGATGTTGTATTACATATTATGGGAAAATATTAAATAGTATGTACCGCAAACCAGATCATATTGTGTTCTATCTTTGTTTAACTGATGTTGTAGTACATAGTATGTGAAAATAGTAGGTAGTATGTGGTGCCAACCAGATCATATTGTGTTCTGTCTCTGTTTAACTGATCATGTAGTACATAGTATGTGAAAAATAGTAGGTAGCATGTGTTGCCAACCGGATCATATTGTGTTTTGACTCTGTTTAACTGATGCTTTAGAACACAGTGTGGGAAAATAACAACTAATATGTGACCATCTCATATTGTGTTTTGTATATGTTTAACTGATGCTGTAGTAAATGGTATGGGAAAATATTAAATAATATGTGTTGCTAACCAGTTCACATTGTGTTATGTCTCTTTTAACTGATGTTGTATAGTATGGAATCACATCAGTTTTGAAAAAAACATCATTATAATTCTTCACAACCATACATCACTATCACAGAGATTCTACTTCTGCCAATGTTCATCATACATCATAGCATTGGAAACATTCAAACATTTTTTTTACCTGACAACACCGGTGCAACGCGGCAGTGTCCGGCGTCGGCGATACAACAATCGTCGGTATTATTTAAGGTAAACATATCGGAGCACGCTTCAATATATTCCGCTCCATTGTCATCACTTTCCCCAATTCCATAACCTGGCAATGGTACTGAATCATCCAACCGCCGCAAAACATCATCGTCGCCGTCTGAAAAACATTCCCAACTGGTGTATCATCAACATTGGTCAAGGTGTTTTCGGTTGATATTCCATTGTCGCGGGCGTCACCAATTTCGACCATTGTCACCTGATGCTTTTTTGGTTTTGCAATTGCCTCACACCACATCCATATTTGATCCATTAAGAAAATGAAAGTTACAAGTCACTAATAATTTATGCCCATTAATTAGGGATATGACAAATCCACTTTCTATTGGTATTAATTGACCCACAATGGAATGATTTCACAGCTTGATGACGCGTAGCATTTCTATCACTTCCATGGATCATGTCTGCATTTCCAGATTTATGCATAGACTGGATAGTAACTCAATTGGTAGAGATCGAGTGTATGTAACTGTATACCTTCATAATGATGAACCAATAAGGGTCTGTTCTGCACGTAGCTTTGAGAGCTTTTGATAGCTTTAGCTTTTATTTTAAAAGAAAAGTCCCGTTCTGCACACTAGCTTTTGGGAGATTATGGGAGCTTTTGGAAGCTTCTTTTTAGAAGCTATCTGTAGTAGCTTTAAAAAAAAAGCTGATAGCTTATTGTTGAGCAATTACAATTTTAACCCAATAACCAACTCACTACCCAATAGTCTACATAAATATTTGTCCTTTTATGTCATTTCATACATTTTTTGATAGCTACAGCTAGTTGTACATAACACTTAAATAAAACTGACAGCTATAGCTTCCACAGCTCCCTACAGCTCCAGCTCGCAGCTACAACTTTGCGTGCAGAAGAGACCCTAAAACCATATATATAATTATATTAAGTTAAGTACGCGTAGTTTAAGCTCCATTAATACGCTTCCGAAAATGACATGCTAGGGCCGCTT
The DNA here is from genome assembly GCA_030278955.1 of Hygrophila difformis. Classification (NCBI taxonomy): domain Eukaryota; kingdom Viridiplantae; phylum Streptophyta; class Magnoliopsida; order Lamiales; family Acanthaceae; genus Hygrophila; species Hygrophila difformis. The sequence continues at coordinate 29,699,547 of JAOANR010000009.1, read as the reverse complement.
TTGAATCTTATCTTTATTGGGAAAAAAAATATTATCAAACAGATAGAATACAAGTAATTCTTTCATAATTTGATTTTTATTTTATTATTTAATATTAAAGGGGATGCGGATTTGGGGTTTGATTCGTCACGAGGCCTCATATCTCTTTCATTTATTACATTGTAATTTTTATGATTTAGATTCTCGCAAAATTATTTAATCCTGCACTCTCACACACTTTCACCCACACTTCAATGTCAATTTTTACCATAAAATTATTGAATATTGAATTTGACGTATATCAATGTATCTGTGAGAGAAATACATTCACTAGATTATAAATAATTGAATAATATGGTACTATGGTTATTTATTTGCTTTAAAAATTTATAAGTTTTGCTTTTTAGGGAATGATTCCGGTGTTTTCAACCAATGAAAGTACAACGCTGGGAAAATGGTGATAGATTTCAAGTCACACAAATTACAATTAGAAATAGATAATAAATAAGGGTAGTGGGATGATGTTTGGGACATAATTAGAGTTTAAAGTTTGGATTTTGTAATTATTGGTCAATTAAAAATTAGAATTTTGAATTTGGAGTTTGAAAAGCTAATTAAACACTTGGGAGAGCAACATTCAATTTGCTATTAATATCTGCTACGCTATTTGCTTAAACTATGCATGTCCAATTGTCCATACTCCATAAAGGCTATTATATGGTGACATATTTGTTATGAGATGTGTATTTACGTATACTTTATTGATATGGATAGCATGCAAAATTTACATATGCAGATTGTATTATTAGACCAAGTTTTTGTGATGACTTAATATAACTATGATGTCTGAAATGGCTTTTGTGATGTTTCTGGTCGCGATGTCTAAATATAGATTTGTGATGACATCTTCAATCTATCACATAATTCTATTATCCAACATTCTGCATATACAGAATGTTAACATTTTGCACTCTAAGACCATCTCCAATAGCCAACACTATATTCAAATTCATTTTATAATAAATGTCACATCAAACAGTAATTCATCTCCAATCATTTACATTAAATTCAAACTCAAAAGAATATTCTCTATATATTCTTTCACATACAAACTTATTTCCCTTTTCAATCATACCCATAATTTCTTATAAATTATATATTAACTCACACAAATTCAATATTCATTAATTATGCAATGTAATTTAGTTATCTTTATTTTATAAAATTTATAAAATAAAATTCTTAAAAACAAAAAAAAAACTTAAAATTTTAATGTAATTAGATATAAAGTAAATTTAATAAAAAAGATATTGTATAAATTATAAAATTATTAACCATAATACAAAATTAGGAAAAAAAATTTGCCTTCTATTTTTAAATTAATATGTTATTCAATTTGCAACAATTGGAGGGATAAAATTGTAATTAATTTAATTGCAAAAAGTGATATATATTTATGAATAATAAAACTCAAATTTGAGTATTTACGATTCATAAAACTCAAAAAACTTAAAATAAGTTTGGTTTTAGGGTATTGTTGGAGAGAAAATGTCACCCCATTTTAAGATTTGGAGTACCATTGAAGATGGCCTAACTGAATTGATACAATACATGTATTTGCACTTTTGACTACATATATACAGATATTATCAATAGAGTAATAAACAATAGTTCACAACATTTCATATAATTTCAAAACACATTTATTTATGTATAAATAATGATTCAATTAAAAAAAAAATTACCGAATCTAAATCATCCAAATTAAAATAGTATCATTGGCTCATAAGTGAGTGCTCTATATCATGTCAAAATTCAATTTTGTCTCGTAAGGCCACCCATAATCTTCTTTCTATAGTGTAATTATAGTAATTTCAATTTTGGGTGGATTTATATAACATTGAGTAGCCGAGAAGCCGTGACCTTGTAATGGATGATTATGATGCGGCCGTTATGGGGTGAAATTTTACACATGTGAAGAAAACGAGATTCGTTCCAAATTTGCACGTCAATACAATGCCAAACCAAACAAAACCATATTATTTATATATGGATTGGAAACAATTGAATTCCCAAAGCTCCCACCGTTTATGCACAATTTTATTTCCCCATAATTAAGCCCTAATTGTACCGACGGAATGATGATCCATAAATTTACGCACCCAAAGTAGATGACAATGGTTTTCACGGAGAGGGTTGAAACCCTAAACGACCGCGCGACGTTCATGCGAGAGTCGCTGCAGAAGGCGCAGTCAATTACGGATAACATGGTGGTGATTTTAGGTTCCTTCGACCACCGCCTCTCTGCTCTCGAGACCGCGATGCGCCCCACGCAGGTACTCCCTCTTTTAATATACTATCAATTTTTACAACCTACGACGGCCTACACTTGTTGTTACAGTTAAGAGTTGTGGAACATTGCATGGAATATATATTAGTTAGCTGAATTTTGATTCGATGTTTGTTGTTTGATTTTGAGCGTTGGATTTGGTTTTAGCTGAAAACGCATTCGATCAGGAGGGCGCATGAGAACATTGACAAGACGCTTAAGACTGCCGAGACGATTCTTGCTCAATATGATCTTGCACGTCAGGTCTCGGCCTGTTCTTCTTCACGATTTATTTATTTATGTTTATTATATCTATTCATGTATAAGCTCTGTGTGTGTGTGTTTGTGTGTGTTTCTTTCTTTCTTTTTTTATTTTTTTATTTTTTAAATTAAATAAATAGCTTAAGTATAACCATTAAACCTGTCCGCTTTATTCTTCTCTATCCTTGTCCCTTTTTTTCATTAGTGTAGCTGTAGTTGGCGTTTGATGTTGTCTTTTCATGGGTTTAAGCAGATAGAAACAATAGTGGTGAAGACTGAAGAGGATGTACGTTTTGAGATTTTACTATACTTTGCCGTAATGAATGACATTTTGAAAATTGATCATGCCCTTATATTCTTTGGGGGTTAAGTTTTAGGTCCTTGATGAACCTTAGATGTTAAGGTCTCGTGTATTTTGTGGGTTCTAGGTACTTCAAACTTGTACCATTGATGAGGTATCATCGCAAATATGAGTAGTTATAGTATGTTGCAGCATTGACCATTGAGGCATAGAATACACTGTCCTCAGGCTAGTTGATATTTGACAGCTTGAGCATACAACCTGTTAAGCAGTTTATAATTTTTATGCCAAAATATATTTGGTAATAATTATATCATATTTTAAATCCCAACTATCATGAAAATACACTCTCAATTTAGTGGCAACACAAAATTGCCACAGATATTGATAATTGTTATTGTGTAAATGTTATCAATTGCAGTGTTGTGAATAATATTGGTAATTTCTTTTTAATGTGAGTGGTTATGTATGAGTTTTATGGTTCTCACTTTCTATCTCATTCCCAAATAAACTTTCAGGCAGAGGCTAAAATATTGAGAGGCCCGCAGGAGTATTTGGAAAGTTACCTTGAAGCAGTGGATCAATTAAGGGGCATTATTGAATTTTTTAATGGAAACAAGGGCATTAAGAGTAGTGGTGGGTTGGTAAACCAAGTGAATAACTTGCTTGCAAAAGCTATTGTAAAGCTTGAAGAAGAATTCCGACATCTCCTCTCCATGTACAGGTTTGCCCACCACAGCAATCTTCTTTTATGCTATAGAATTGTCACGATCATTTATTCACTGGGATTGCATGAATCTTTAATGTTCTGTCTAATTTTTAATTATAATATATTTATTCAATTCTATATTCATTTATCTTGTGCCTTGTCATTGCGTTTTGGATATTTTAACATTTTACAATATGAACACTGCCATATTATTTTTTTCCTTGTCCATACACAATAACTTATGTATGGGCTAGTACTAGTTCATGGATCTTGAATGAAGAATAGATATGATGATGATGTTTTTTTTATGAAGTGTAACTTTTTCGGAGATTAAATTGAATTTGTTCAGGTAGTGTTACCAATGGTGAACGTTCATCAGTAACAACCTTTGTAAATTTTGTTCTCTAAAAAAAGCAACATGGCCTATTTTTTCTTCTTTAATATTTTTTTAATATTTTTTAAAATTTTCAGGGTGTGTCATAACAGTATAAGCTGAATTTTACATCTCAGGTCCATGTAACTTCATACTGCCTTTATGGGCAATTGATCTGTATCCAATAGTTTAAACGTTGAGACTCCTGACATAAGTTTGGTTAGAATTTCCTTTTTGTTGTCAATACGTGTTGTTCTGTAGGAACTTCTCATTTTTTTTTTTCCTTTTCAAAGCTTTACTGATAATAATATCTTCAAGTTTTGGGAGTATTGTATTCCAAATAAAGGAAGTAGGCAGATGTTAATTTTAAACTAATGTTAGTTATTAGAAAAGATCATTTTTGTTGGCAATCAGACATTCTTGTTTTTACTTCTGTTATGGAAGGTTGAGAATGAAAGACATTTTGTATTAGTAAAAAACTATGAGGATCTGGATCAAAGCAAGTGTTTTAATCAGAGTACTTGTGTCAGATTTGACACGGCTGCATGGCCTGAACTTCCTGTGGTTTGGACCTGCTAATATGTTAGCTTTGCATGTCAAAATTCTGTTCGTTTTTAGAGCCCTTAAAACCATAAAAATACTGAAGCTTGTATATGCTCTGGTCAGTTTATTTGTGATGGTCAATTTGCCCTTATATTCCTTGTATGGTATGCTTAGTTTGATCATTGAATTTTGTCAACTACGTGGTTCATGATAGACTTTGGTTCTAGTCTAAACACTTTGTCAAATCTAATATTGCTATAGTAGATTGAAGCTATCTTCATTCTAAGATGAAGTAAAAGCAAATCATTCTACAGAAAGAATATCACTTTCTATTGAGAACTCACACCAGTATACGTTCTATTGATTATCTGTAAAAATAATACTAGCTCTTTCTCTTATTTCAGCAAGCCTGTTGAACCTGATCGTCTTTTTGACTGCCTGCCAAGTTCTATGAGGCCATCATCAGCAGCAGCACCTCAGGATAATGAAACAGGTGGGAAGAAAACATCTGATCACCAGAATAAAAGTTCAGAAGCTGCTGTTTATCAACTTCCAACTTTAATTCCACCCAATGTTATACCTTTGCTACGTAAGATATCCTTGCAAATGATTCAAGCTGGCCACCAAAACCAGGTCTGTGTGATTTACAGGTAATCCTGGTGCCTGTTTGATTTTTCTGGTGTTTTCTAGGATTTTTTATTGTCCTATGCCTGATGCCTCTGATTATTAGGAATCTCACTTGTTTAATATTAGGAAAATAGCAGAAAAGTTTGATATATTTGGAGATACCCTGATTGTGAGGTAAAAGAAATTAATATTATCACTCGTCAACAATTTAGCTGCTTTGCAATGCATCTCATAAAATTTTTCGATAGTATGCCATTTGCATCAGCAAATTTTATGTAATATTTAGAACTCAAAAGAAAAATTATGTTGCATATGAAATGAATTTTACTTAATGCTAACAAAAAATATTCAATATATCCTTTTGAATAAACAATTTAACTGACAATGTTAAAAGGGTGTGATGAGTCGAGAGTCGAGACATGTCCTGTCTTTGGATGAAAAACTGAGTTGACACTCACACACATGCAATGTATAATTCTTGGATGTATAATGGTGTTATTGCTGTCTCTCAACCATTTCATTTTCAGGGAAGCACGATCTGCAGCACTCGATCAAACTCTTAGAAAACTTGGTGTTGAAAGACTTGGTAAAGATGATGTACAGAAGATGCAGTGGGAAGCTCTGGAGGCAAAGATAGGAAACTGGATACATCATATTCGAATTTCTGTAAGGATTTAAAACAACCTAAAGTGTTGTTCTTATTATCAATTTATCTTTCATCCAGGTTCATGTTGTCTATGAAACAGATGAGACTTTTGTTTGCCGGCGAAAAGAAATTATGTGATGGTATCTTTGAGGAGCATGATAATCTCAGGGATCAGTGTTTTGCTGAAGTTATTGCCAACAGTGTAGCTGTGCTCTTCAGCTTTGGAGAAGCCATTGCAAGGAGCAAAAGGTCACCTGAAAAGTTGTTTGTTCTCCTCGACATGTATGAAATAATGCGAGAACTTCAACCTGAGGTAGTGGGAAATCGGCTGTTCATAGAGAATACACTACTTTGGTTTTAAGTCTATTTATTCGCAGAATGCCAAAATAAAAGAACTTAATAATATATAAATGCACTATATGACTTGGGATTTTTATTAGCAAACTGGGTACTCGAAAAGGATTTCAGGTTAAACATCAATCGGATGTAATTCTGATTCACTGAATTCATAACACTTCTTTTAAAATTAAGTAGTTTGTTTCTGATCAAGTTGTTGATGATAACATATGATATCATACTTCATTGTTTGGTTCTCATAAGTTATTATCAAATACAAACATTGTTTTTCTTAATTGTTAGTCCATTCTTCTCTTTGATTTTGTCGTTTGGATTCTCTCATTATTGAATTCGACAGGTGGATACCATATTTTCAAGCAAATTGTGTTGTGAAATCCGGGAAGCTGCTGTTTCCCTCACTAAAAAACTAGCTCAGACTGCTCAGGAAATCCTTGTTGACTTTGAAGAGGCGGTTGAGAAAGACACCACCAAGACTGCTGTTCTTGATGGAACGGTGCATCCACTTACCAGCTACGTCATTAACTACGTGAAATTTCTGTTTGAGTAAGTTGTGCTTGATGACCTTAGAGACGTGTCTTTTTTCCATATCATTCTTTGGTGAAATTTTTAACTGCAGTATATTGTTTTGGGAATACTTTCAGCTATCATTTAACCCTGTTGCAACTGTTTCAAGAGTTTTCGTCTGCCAATGGGGAAGAGCAATTGAAAGCTATAACAGCAAAGATAATGCAGGCTCTTCAAAATAACCTCGATGCAAAATCCAAGCAGTATAAAGATCCTGCTTTAACACAACTATTTATGATGAACAATGTACACTACGTCGTAAGATCTATGCGCAGGTAAAATATGCTTAAAAAAGTGCACTATCCATTCAATTCCGCACAAAACTTTTGGCTAACAATTATGTTTCTATTAAAAAAATTTTGAAGGTCCGAGGCAAAGGATCTGTTAGGGGATGACTGGGTACAAATACATCGAAGAGTTGTGCAGCAGCATGCGAGCCAGTACAAGAGAATTGCTTGGTCTAAGGTATACTTTGGCAATCACATAATATATTGATTCATTTTAGCTTTGTTAGAATTATTCCCCCTTCAGTCCATCTTTATTGATTAGTTTGCTATTTCGGTGTTCCATATATTTTGATAGACATCCACACGCATTTTGAGTGAATGATTTCTAATGCCCTTCTTTTCTATATGTTGATTGATGATCAAAAACTTAACTAGAAAATAGAGGAATTGAAACTTCTGTGCTATAAATAGCTTAGATTAGATTTATGGATTTTGCTACATTTATCAAAGGGAGAGTGTATCATAATCCAATGTGGAAAACTTCATGGTGCAGATTCTGCAATGCCTCACAATACAGGGTGCTGGAGATGCTACCAGCACAGCTGGCATCTCCCGGGCAATGGTGAAGGATAGGTTCAAGACCTTCAACGCGTTGTTTGAGGAAATCCATCAGAGGCAGTCCCAATGGACCGTTCCTGACAGTGAATTACGTGAGTCCTTGCGGTTAGCTGTTGCCGAGGTTCTACTGCCTGCATACAGGTCCTTCATCAAACGCTTTGGGTATGTACAGCTAAACTGATGCCTCCCACATGAATTATAAATTGGATATGGCCAAGTTTTCAAAATTTAACCTCTGGCTCCTTGATAAAATTCTAAGCTTAACTAGAGCTCAAATGCCAGCTTAAAAATAGAAGTGTTTTGCCTACCGAAAGTACATATATGCATAAAAGCATTAAATGTAACATCTAAACCTTGCTCAAAGGACCGTTTTGCCTACCAAGCACAGGGAATGTTTCGGGTTCAGCTTAATCTCATTTAACTGAACAAAACAGTTGTTTTCGAGATTCAGCTCATTTACAGCTTTAGTTCACTTACCAGGTGCTGAAAATGATGAAATCCGTTTTGTACTTTGGATAGGCCTATGATTGAGGGAGGGAAAATTCCACAAAAGTATGTAAGGTATACGCCGGAGGATCTCGAGAGGATGCTGGCTGAGTTTTTTGAAGGGAAGACATGGAATGAACCGCGAAGATAGTATTATTAACCATAATCCCATCAGGTTTGGTTTTACTTTTTCATGGAAGATATCTACATAAGTAAATACGGAGGCATAATTCTATATATACACCAATAAGTCTTAACAGGTAGGTTGGAAACTTGAAATTATTTTTTCAATATTAATAATATATAGTAGTATATTTTATTGATGGATATAATAATTAATCAATCCCCTTTTTTATGTAACTCAGGCACAGACACACGCTTAGATGAGTTTAGCTTAGGTTTGTTGGATTGATTCTACACGTAAATTAATGTTATTGTATGTAACATGAACTGCTTGCCTCCTGTTCTTTTTTCCACTATTTTATTTGCTTCTAATTGGTTTTCCTTTTGACTGTGTTTGGTATCTTTCAGGAGTCCAGACTGATATTTATAATGTGTTTATTCTCCTAGAACCTCGAATAAATTTAAGTTGAGAATTTAAGTTATATATATATATATATATATATTTCATATTTCATATTTTATTCAACAAAATCCAATCTTTAGTTTGTAGGATTTTTTTTCTTTCAATAAGGAACAAAATTACATGTTTGATTTGTAGGATTAAATACTCTAAATAATTAACATCCCTTTTTGATTATAATAATTTATATGATGAGTAGCTCAATCAAACTATACATGATTATTATCATATCCTTTTTTTAATTGATCAAATATGTCATTCAAAGTGAAGCTTTAATTTCTTCTGCAGTATTGATATGAAAACTATGGATTTGACCTCAAGAAAAATTAAGATTGGTAACTTAACTTGGAAAACCATAAATGACGCCCTGAAATTACTGATTCTTTCCGATTCGGAACTGGAACTTCCTTTTCAACCCCAGCCAAGCCAAGGAGCTGGTTGTTGAATCATTAAACTCATTCAAGTCCAATGTAGCGGCAAGAGATTACCGACAACGCATGATTCAGCCGTAATCAAAGATGCTCAGCCGAAATCAAAGATCCCCGCCGTAATCAAAGGAGCCATTATGTTTGAATAATAATCCGTCAAATATTGTGGATTGCGTGTAACACAATTGTCAACAATGTCATGTTTTATATTGTCACGTTTGTATTCCTTCCGGCTATAAATAGCCGTGTAATGTTAATGAAAAAAATGAGACGAGTTTTAGAGAAGCATAATTCCTAAACTCAATAGTTCTCCCCAATTCAGAATAACAGAATTGGTATCAGAGAATGGAGAACGAGATTTAGATACACAACCTCTAAATTCTCAAAAAGTGTTGTTCTTCCGATTTAAAAAATTCCAAGCCGAAATCAAAGATCCCCGCCGTAATCAAAGGAGCCATTATGTTTGAATAATAATCCGTCAAATATTGTGGATTGCGTGTAACACAATTGTCAACAATGTCATGTTTTATATTGTCACGTTTGTATTCCTTCCGGCTATAAATAGCCGTGTAATGTTAATGAAAAAAATGAGACGAGTTTTAGAGAAGCATAATTCCTAAACTCAATAGTTCTCCCCAATTCAGAATAACAGAATTGGTATCAGAGAATGGAGAACGAGATTTAGATACACAACCTCTAAATTCTCAAACAGTGTTGTTCTCCCGATTTAAAAAATTCCAACATTTGGTATCAGAGCCTGAGTGATCCTGAGTGATCCAAACTCAGAGCAAAGAAGAAAATCTGGGTAGGAGCCCAGAGCCTGAGTCGATCCAAACTCAGAGCATTCAAAAAAAAAATTGAGTATAAACACTCAAATAAAAGACATTTCTTACAGGGTTTTGCAAAAGCAGACCACTGTTGCCAGGAAGAAACCTGAGCCAGCCGCTGCCAACATCAGTTGCAGCCGCGAAAGAACCACCGCCGTCGCCACACCTACGACGAGCTTAAACCACCACCGAGCGTCGAGCGTCGCCCGCTGCAAACACCAGCTGCAGCCGCGACAGCACCAGATCGTCGCCACAACTCCGACGAGCCAGAACCTCTGCTCCTCTCCTCCAACCATGGAGCACCGCTGAGAGCCGACGAGCAGCCACCACTAAATGTCGCCGAAGTGCTGCCTGCTGCTATCACCAGATCCGACACCATCGCCGAGCCAATGGCCGCCGGCCCGATCTATTGGGCCTCTGCTACCACCGCTCTTGTGCCAAGAGCCTCCTACAAACGACGAACACATCCCAGCCTCCGCCGGCCATCTCCCCGGCGCACCCACAAGCTCCAGCTACTCCGCTGCTCCATTACTCCGCCATCCACGTCGCCTGCACGAACTGCAGCAGACAACCCAGTCGTGCCGCCTAGTCCAGCCACCATTGAGCTGCTGTCCAGACCACCTAATCCGTGCTCACAAGCACCAAGAAGCACCACTTCGCCTGCGCTTCGCTGCCCTCCAGTGCCATCCCTGCCTTCGCCGCCGCGCACGCCGGAACCCTCTCCAAGCAGCAGTCCTCTGCCGCGTCCTCTCGCAAACTGATGCCGCTCTCACCAATTACTACAGCCACTGCTCTCTCTTGGCCTACATCCCTTGTTCTCCATCCAACACTACCACTGCTAGCTACTCTTGGTCTCTTGCGTCCCTCTCTCTCCCAAAATTATTTATTAGCCTTAGCTTCTAGGCAAATTGAAGTTGAGATTGGGCATTAAAAAAAAAAAAAAACAGGTGGGTGAAATATCTGGCCAAGAATTGAAGTTGGGACTTGGGAATTAATTAGTGAAATTGATTTTGTCGGAAGTGGTGGATAGGGATCTTTATGAGATTGGGAAATTATAAAAAAAAAAAGGGAAAAGAAGGGTGGAGAGTCAGACCAAAACAAAAAGAAAGAAGTGAGAGGATGATTTTCTAAAAAAAAAAAGGTGGGACACTGCAAATTTAAAAAAAAAAAATTGGTTAATGAGGTATTAAAAGAAATGGGGTGATTAAAAAAATAGTGCGGATTTTTTTTTTAAAAAAAAGTGTGGAGTGATTTAAAAAAAAGAAAAGAATTAGTGGGGATTGGGAAGAATTCATTCAGAAAATCAGTGCAAAATTAATTGTTGTTGAGCAATCAGTGCCGAAATGAGATATCGTCCAGTTCCATTCAAGATAATTACAGGTTGAAGAAATCGCTCTATGGATTGAAGAATTATCAAGAGCTTGGAATTCAAGATTTCAAATGAATGAGTTTAAGGGGGGAAAATGTTGAATCATTAAACTCATTCAAGTCCAATGTAGCGGCAAGAGATTACCGACAACGCATGATTCAGCCGTAATCAAAGATGCTCAGCCGAAATCAAAGATCCCCGCCGTAATCAAAGGAGCCATTATGTTTGAATAATAATCCGTCAAATATTGTGGATTGCGTGTAACACAATTGTCAACAATGTCATGCTTTATATTGTCACGTTTGTATTCCTTCCGGCTATAAATAGCCGTGTAATGTTAATGAAAAAAATGAGACGAGTTTTAGAGAAGCATAATTCCTAAACTCAATAGTTCTCCCCAATTCAGAATAACAGAATTGGTATCAGAGAATGGAGAACGAGATTTAGATACACAACCTCTAAATTCTCAAAAAGTGTTGTTCTCCCGATTTAAAAAATTCAACACTGGTCAGATAAGCAGCTCCTGTATTATAGCCGGGTTTTTGGTATAAGCACCCTTTCTATTTCAGATTGAAATTCGCGTCCAAACCCAGCGGAAAAAAAAAAAGCATTATTAATTCTCTCTTTTCACTTGCTGACTTCAATTATTGAGACGAATGTCCCATGGAATAAAAACCTTTCTGCGTTGAAACGTTTTTGATATTTCATTATATTTTTAATCGAACAAATGGCATCTTATTGTGAAAATCCTGGTTATTCTTGGGCATAGCTTGGAAAATATCATTGTGTTTACTTTAACAAGCATGAAATGTATGCTTGCTGCATACTCCATTCGTCATTCGATCTCTTTTAGTTTTTTTTTTTAGCCAATTTTTACAAACTAAGAAATACAATTATTACTCCATAATTTTTCATTTTTACCCCTCTCACATACCAAGAAATGCACTTAAAGTTGAGATAGAATGAGCATTATTCATAAAAGTAAAAGGGGTAATATTGGAAACTTTTGATATAAATACCTAACATGACAACTAATTTGAAATACTTTTTGGTTTTTAAAAAGACAACTAAAACGGAACGGAGCGAGTATTTGTGTATAGTTCAAACAATTTTAGGTGTTTACTCAATCCATCTTTTGGTGAAATCCATACTTTTGTGTTCTTTTATCAAGAGCGGAACAACTCATCGGTTGTCTCTAAAACTTCATGGATTGAACTATCCATGACTAGTTATACTTAGTAGAATTGAAGAGCCCATTGTCTTCTCTCTTCTCCTCTCACTGTCTTTCGTCTCCATTACCGACAATCAGTGGCGGACTTAGGAATTTTACACAGGTAGGGCCAAAGCTCGGAGGAGTGAAGCTGCGGACATGGGGCTGCGGCGATGCATAGAAGACTGAAGCTTGAAGTTGTGGAGATAGCATAGAAGACTGAAGTCTGAAGTTGCGGAGATCGGGCTGTAGCGCTGTGTAGAAGACTGAAACATGAAGGTTTGGAGTTGGGGTTGTTTAGTGGATGAATCCTAAATACAAAATACTATACACTAATATTATGTTTTTATTTCAATTTGAGAGGTGGGGTGAAGGTTTTAAGGGTTTTCTTGTAAAGACCCCTTTGCAACTTACTACAATGACTCTTGATTCTCGTCATAACATAATTCTTAAAGAGAACTTCAAGAACATGTTTCTTTTGCATACCGAAAGCGCACGGTATCAAGCTTACAGTATTTATTTAATTTGTCGGGATCTTTCACTAGAGAGTTATACGATAGAAGCATTTTATAGCCGCGTAAATTGCTAAAACATCTATATATTCTTTGTTGTGTGTTGATTGATGAATTTGTCTAAAATCTATTACTGAAAATTAAACTGCAGTAAGATGATAAAGAAATAACGGAAAACATAATAAAAGAAAAACATTAAATCGACGAATGAGAATGTATTCATGATTACTATGATAGTTCGTGAGTTAATGATCAATGTGAACTAAATGACAAGACAAACGAAATAAGACTGATGCAAAAGTCATCCTGCTTCTGTGATTAATGATAATGCGTGAGCTTAAAGAAAGTGGATAAATATTTTATATAAGTTTGCTAAATCCTTTATGTCTTTGATCACTTTCCCAAGACGAGTACTCGTGATCTAGTGTCATAACATATTCCGTACAGAAATCATGAGATACTTAGTACTAAAGATAATCGGTCAGACTTATCTCTTAGCATAAGCTTTTACAAATATCACTTAATCTGTTTCTTTCGGATTCAGATTAAGCCAATGAAAACTCAAGGTCACATCCAATCAATCTGGAACTAGTCTGAACTTGTTGTTGTTCTCTTATTATTTTGATAAGAAAGGTATCTCATACTCCTAACTTGGATGTCCTCTACAACAAATTAAAAAGCTGATATTTAAATCTATCATCCAAGGGTTTTACAAGATTCAAACTTCTCAAAATAATTCCAACAAGTATTTGTAAGAAATAATAGTCCTGTAAGTATTTCAAGATGAAATTGCTAATCAAAATCCTTGACTTATCTGGATTACTCAGAGTCGTACAGATGTATTAGCAAGAGAATCCATTGTAAATACATCTAAACACCCATGACTTGACTCAGGATTAATGAAATTCTAAAAGTTGTTTAACTTCCTGCTCATAGCATATGATTAGGCTATCATAAGATCTATGACCCCCGGAAGTGAATTCTTCTAGATTTTCATCAATTCTTAAGACAAAAAATGATTTTTGAAACATCTTTCCCTTTTTAACGACAGGTACTGCCGTAGCCCGGACCTAGGTTGGACGCAATATTGTTTGTGAAATTGCCTAATGACACTTGGTGCCAAAAGGGGAGGGTGAAACCGAGACAATAACAAGATAAAATAAAATAGATAAGGAAGCTTGAACCACAAACAAGGAGTCTAGGAGAAGCAATCAAAACATGGATTGTTTTGACCTCATCTCAAGCTAGCATCCAAATCCTTGATTCCATAACCATTCGGGTAGCTTCAAATCCAAAATGGTGAATGTTTCCTAGACAAACACTCTAAGATATTGTTCAAAGCTTGGGTTTGGAACAATGTGATCTTTTGCAACAATATAAGAGAAGTGTTCTCAATATTATAATTCAACAAAAGATGCAATACATTGTTTGGGAGGACATATATATAGACCTCCGAATTACAAGGGTAAAACTGGAAAGGAAAAATACAAGAAAAACCCTAGAAAACGCAAAAAGTAGCATTCTGGCAACCCTGTGTCGTGAAGCAAGTCGTGGCGTGAAACTAAGTTTCGCGACATGGCCCGAGTCGCGAGAGTGTGGCTAGCGACACAGGTGGAGGGTCTCGCGCCAGGAGGTGTTTCTGGACTTCGAGCTCTTGGTGGCGCTAGACAGGTGCCATGTCGCTAGGCTGGGTTTCGCGACAGGAGTGGTCTGGCGACAGGAGTCGTGGACCAACATTGTTGTGCTCTTGCTTCGTGTCGCTAGACGGCTTCATGTCACGGGGCTGAGCTTCGCGACAGGGGCTCTCGGGACAGAGGTCTCGCGACTGGAGTCCTGAAAATCCAACAAGTCTAGAGCGGACCGCACAGTAGTTATTTAATTTATTACATGCCTTTATTAAACTGAAATAAGTTTGAATTAAACAAAATAACAGTTCAACACTTCCGACCATTGATCGGTCTTCGTCCGGCGACGGCGGCGGAGCCGACCAATCTCCGGCCAACTTCCGGCCAACTTCCGGCGAGCTCTAATCAGTCTCCGGCGAACGTTCGGCAGTGCTCCGGCGGCTTTCCGGCAACTCTCCGGCGGCGGTGGCATTGACTGTGAACCTTCTTCAGTGCAGAATTGGAGAGCCCATGCATGGCATGTATGGGCGATCCCCAATTTCCTCGAACTGGATCAGAATTAAGGCCTCCGGATTGCTTCCTTCTTCTCTATTGATGTCGGCTTGAAACTCTGCGGTTCTGAGAAGACTGGCGATTTTATCTGTAAATCTCTTGGCTCTGCTCCGGGAGCATGGCCCGTCCGGTATCATGGTTGCAGTTGATCTGGCTACCACGCCATCCCCACCCCCTTGGGAAGGTTGACCCGTCAACCGATCAGCTTCTTCCTCGTCATGCTCGAACAAGACGAGATCTGCAACATTGAATGTGGCATTAATTCCGTATTCAGAAGGTAATTCAAGCTTATAAGCATTATCATTTATTTTTTCTAAAACTTTAAATGTACTGTCCCCCCTTCGGGAAAGTTTATCCTTCCGCTTTGCTAGAAATCGTTCCTTTCGCCTATGGATCCACACCCAGTCCCCGGGCTTCAAGAGCAATCTCTTCCTTCCTCGATTGGCGTACTTGGCGTACGTTTCAGCAGATTTGGAAAGGCTATCCCGTACGTTCTTGTGCAACTCCTTGATGGCTCTTGCCCTGTCCTTGCCATTGACATTAAAGTGCTCATTGCGGGGCAATGGCATGAGATCGACAGGCGTCAGTGGGTTAAATCCATATACTATCTCAAAAGGAGACATGTTAGTGGCACGGTGGATATGTCTGTTATAGGCAAATTCAATGTATGGCAGACATTCATCCCAACTCTTGTGACCAGAAGCAGTAATAATTCTCAAACGATTACCAGTACCCGGTTAATGGCTTCGGTCTGTCCATCTGTCTGTGGGTGATACACGGATGAGAACAAGAGTTTTGTTCCAATTTCATGCCAAAGCAATTTTCAGAAATAGCTGACGAATTTCGTGTCACGGTCCGACACTATAGTCTTTGGAATCCCATGCTTGCGCACTATTTCCTTGAAGAAGAGTTTAGCAATGTGATGTGCGTCACTGGTCTTTGTGCATGGTATAAAGTGTGTCATTTTGCTAAATCAGTCTACCACCACAAAAATTGAATCCTTGTTTCTTGCGGTGCGGGGTAGTCCGAGCACAAAGTCCATTGATAAGTCAAACCTATGGGCCTTCGGGAATCAGAAGAGGCATATAGAGTCCATGCGGGTGAGATGTGGATTTCGCCCTCAGACAGACGAGAGATTTGGAAATGAAATCTTCCACATCTCTCTTCATTCTCGGCCAATAAAACCTTTCAGATAAAATTCTGTAAGTGGCGTCCCTACCGAAATGTCCCATGAGGTCACCATTATGTACCTCTTTTTTTCAGCAATTCTCGAATTGATTCTCGTGGGATGCACAATCGGTTTTCGTAATACAAAATCCTTCAATTCTTGAAAACTCTTCGAAACCGTGTGCTTCGGTGGCCGACCAAGCTTCCTCGAAATCCGGATCACTGGCATACTGATCCTTCACATGTTCAAACCCAATCAGGTGAGTCGTGGCATAGGCTGCTAAGGCGTGTTTTCGAGAGAGGGCATCCGCAACAACATTTTCCTTCCCCTTTTTGTATTTGAGTACATAAGGGAAAGTTTCTATAAATCCACTCCAATGGGCATGATGTTTCCCTAGTTGTCCTTGCGGCCTAATGTGCTTGAGGGTTTCGTGATCCGTAAGGATTATGAATTCACGACCCCTCAAGTAGTGCTGCCACGTCTTCAGAGTCCTGACCACAGCGTAGAGCTCTTTATCGTAAGTGGAATAATTTAGAACAGCTCCGGATAATTTCTCGCTGTGGTATGCCACGGGTTTTCCATCTTGGAGTAAAACTGCTCCCATCCCCGTGCCCGAAGCGTCACATTCTATCTCGAATGGCTTCTCAAAATTCGGTAGGGCCAAGACTGGGGCTTGGGTCAGCTTCTATTTCAGCAATTCAAAACTTTTCTGCTCCAGCAGCCCCCACTTGAAAATCAATCTCTTCTTAAGCAGTGATGTGAGGGCTGCCGCTATCAAACTGAATCCGGGGACAAATCTTCGAAAGAAACTGCAGAGTCCCAAAAATTGTCGAACTTCATGAACGGTGGTTGGCGGTTTCCAGTCGCAGATTGCCTTGATCTTGCTTTCATCAACTTTTAATCCGCCATCTCCAACAATGTACCCCAGAAAAGATAGTTCAGTTGCATGGAATGTGCATTTCTCCATATTTGCATACAACTGGGCTACTCGCAGGGTATTGAGTACCTGTTGGACATGGTTGATATGATCAACAGTAGAAGAACTGTCAACTAAAATATCATCAAAATAAACAACTACAAATTTATTTATGTAAGGGCGAAGGGTCTCATTCATAAGGCGCATGAAGGTGGAAGGGGCGTTTGTCAGTCCAAACGGCATGACAAGCCATTCGTAGAGACCAAATTTGGTCTTAAACGCGGTCTTCCACTCATCTCCTGGCTGCATCCGGATCTGATGATAACCACTTCACAGATCTATCTTTGAGAAAATGCTGGCATGACCCAGCTCATCAAGCATATCGTCGAGACGCGGTATTGGATGCCAATACTTGATAGTAATAGCGTTTACGGCTCTGCAGTCTACACACATGCGCCACGTGCCATCCTTTTCTGGAACCAAGAGGACAGGTACGACACAAGGTGAGAGGCTCTCGCGCACCCAACCCTTGCTCATTAATTCTTGGACTTGGCGCTGCACTTCCTTGGTCTCTTCCGGTGTCATCCGATAGGCAGGCCTATTTGGGATGGAAGCCCCTGGCACGAAGTCGATTCTGTGCTCAATTCCTCGCAAAGGCGGTAGGCCTGAGGGAACTTCCTCCGGAAAGACATCAGCATTTTTCTCTAACATCCTGGAAAATTCAGCAGGAATATTAGGTGCAGCAGTGCATGTTCTATAAGAACTATCAATAGGCTTTGAAAAGGTAAGGAAACAGTAACCTTTCGAATTAGGTTCGCAGAGAGTGTGGTCGAAATCAGTCCTTGTCATTAGAAAACAGGGATTCACAGATGGTTCTTGAATACAGACGACCTTAGCTTTGCCTTTCCTTTCCTCTTCTTCTTTCTTCATGTTGGTCCGTAAGACCTCTTGATCAGCTCTCACTAATTTACAGACAATGGCTTGATGTTTATTTGTTTGTTTCTAAAAATAAAAGAAATAGTGTTGGCACGCCCTTTGTAGTTGACATCATGATCAAAGAGCCATGGGCGGCCAAGTAGGACATGACAGGCTGTCATTGGAACTACGTCACAGACGACGTTTTCGGAGTAGGAACCGATCTTGATTGGGATTTTTGCTCTTCGATGGACCTTCAGGTCACTGTTATCGTTCATCCAATGCAAGTGGTAGGGCCGAGGGTGTGGTTCAGTGGGGATGTTCAACCTGCGAATAACATAATTACTCACAGCATTAGTATAGCTCCGATTATCAACAATTATTGAAGCTACACTACCCTTAAGATCACAATGACAGTAGAATAAATTCTCCCTTTGTTCGGTGGAGCTGGAAGTTTCCTCGGTTTTTTCAGCATTGAAAGACCGTAAGACCACCAAATTGGTGAGTGTGTGGTCCTCTTCAATTGTTTCCTGTTCCCCGTAGAATTCACCATCACTGTCATCGTTCTGCTCCCCATTCGGGTCCTCTTCATCATCGGAAGATAATATCCTTATAGCACCATCCTCCATAACGGCAACCCTTTTAACAAAGGTGCAATTAGGGGAGATGTGTCCCTTGCGCCCACACTTGTAACACGTTACTTCCCTTTGTTTGTCCTTTTCGAACCTAGGCCTTTCGATGGTTGCCGGTTTCGGGGCCTCCTGTCGGTAGACTTTGAATTCCTTAGCCATCTCGAAACCTTTGGTGCGAGGCTTTTCTTCCTTTGGGGCCCACGGTTTGTTCCATTGTTTTTGAGAGCTAGAAGTAGCTCCCGTATTGGGTCGGAATTGAACTCGTGGTCCCGCCTCTTTGAACTGTGTTTCAAGTTTTGCAGCAAGTTCTACCAGATCTTCCAATGTTTCATAAGGCCTCAGCTTGACCTCCTTTCTGATGTCCACCCTCAATCCTCGGAGGAACATTGTCAACGTAAGCTCTTCATCTTCCACACACCCGGCCTTCATCATCAGAATCTCCATTTCTTGGTGGTACTCATGCACAGTTTTGGTGCCCTGAGTCAAGAAGGAGAGTTTCTCGTAGGTATCCATTCGGTAGTGCGAAGGCACAAATCGATGGTGCATTAATCTGGTAAGATGCTCCCAAGTCTGAACAGGTTCGTGGCCCTCTCGGATTGCTCAGAGAGTCTTTTGCCACCAAATCATAGCATATTCCTTAAATGAACACACGGCTAAATTGACCTTCCTAGCGTCCGGATAATTGTGGCAATTGAAGATGAGCTCCATCTGTTGCCTCCATTCCAAATATTCATCCCGATTGGTGGTGCCTCGGAATTGAGGAATTTCAAACTTGATTCCTTTCACATCTAGATTTTGCTCACGGGCTTGATTGTACTGATTATTCCTTGGATTGGCCCTTTCAAATCTTGGTCCTGCAGGAACATCATTAAAATCATCAAATTCATCATCATCAAGATCATCATGAATTAAATTTGCATGGGCATTTAAATTTTGTTCAAGGGGTGCCCGCGGGTTTCGTGGAACGGGTGGCACGCGGTTGGCTTGTTGTTCCAATGTTTGCTGGCGCTCGCGTGCAACAGCCATTTGCCGTGGCCCCATTTGTCTATTCAATGGCGGGTTGAATTCGACATGTTGCCGATGGGCCATAGCAGTCTCGGCTTGCGCCATATCCCTCGGATTAATGCATGTAGCACCAACACCGCTAGCTCCCACACCACTGGGACCTGCGCCACTAACTCCTACGCCACTGGCTCCAGTTGGTGGACTAGCATGGACAGTTTCTGGCGTCGTCCGGGGAGTCTCTTGGGGCGTTCCTTTGTCGTATTCCTGTTGCAGTCTTAGTTCAACAGCCCTCAAGGTTTCGGCTCGAACGGCTGCGGCATGATGAGCCAGTTCTCCGCTCAATCCTCCTTCAACTGTCTCCAATCGTTGTCCGAGTTCAAAGAATTGTCCAGTAGTCCATCTATCTTCTCAGTTAGGGTTCGCACTTGGCAACCATTTTCAGCTATCATGGCCCTTAATTCCTGTGGCGTCATCTCGGAGTCACCTGCCATAGTAATATACCAAAGCAAGATAGAAATATTATAGATATAAAGTGGTTAGAAAGAAAATATTTTGCTGGCCTCTCGGTGTATCACTCTCACAATCGATCACGGTCCAATGATGTGAGTCTAGGTTAATCCACAATTCAGAGAATGCAAACCGAAATGGCCACAAATTAGGAAATGGTACGAGTGAGTGAGGACAGAATTTATGGGACGTGCAATATACGGACAGTGTGTAACTGCTCGACTCAATTCAAGGGAAAGGCTTTATGCTGGTATGCAATGTGATGCAATCAGTTCAAGTTCAAAACATTAAATGAGCAATTGTCATACTAAACAGTATTTTAGTCCCAGTTTAAAATTGTAAGAAGAAACCTCACTGAAATAAAACACTCGGAAAACCCTGTTACTCAAATGGCTTCAGGGGCTAGGGTTTCACAAAAGTGCCAGTCCAATACCCATTTTATTGCAGAAACTGCTCAAGTGGTTTCAAGGGCTAGGTTTCACAGTTGTGCCAGTCCAATATATCCACTTTATTGTGACACTCTCAAAAATTATATGCGCTTGGGTCCCACAGTCGTGTAAATAGTGCCCAATTTGAATTTGGTGGGCTGATGTTGAAACGACGTCGTATGAGACTGCAGTGGACCCCACGTAGCACGTGCGGCTGAATCACGCGAAAATTCTCGAATCGGTGTCACGAGAGGATGGTCGTGTCGCTAAACGAATGGTGTCGCGAGACGTGGCTAGCGACTGGGTTAGTCTCGCGACTGGCCTCCTTGTCAGAATCTTTATTGTGTCGCTAAACTGAGATGTGTCGCGATACGTGGCTTAGCGACTGGGGTGTTGCTTCGCGACAAGGTGCTTCACGACAGGCTCTTGGGGACTTAGATTTTTGGCTGGTATTGCCTCATGTCGTGAGACTGAAGTGTGTCGCTAGACGTGGTCTAGCGACAGGAGGTGGGTCTCACGACTGGCCTTGGTTTCACGACTGGAGGGTATTTCTTGCTCCTTAATCTGACTTTTTGACCAGCTTTCTCTCTCTTCGGGATTTTTAGTGCAAAGTGTACAAACTCTGTCTTATACAATATGTCCTTGTCAAGTAATTAAAATCCCATAAAGCATAAAGTAACAATGTCCCCTTAGTACACTATCACCTCACGTAAGCAACAAATTTGGATTCAAAAATTACAAACCAAGAACAATATGAAGATCATTCATGAACACGATGAAGGTGGTATGAACACCAAGAACACCCAACCTCACAAACTCACTCCCGAACCCAATAATCCCCACTGTTTGTGCACGAAAATGCTCAAGTAATGATTTAAACGAGATCTAAATCACAAACACACGCAAAACAGGGGAAAAGTGAATAGTAGCATGCAAAACATGAAAAAAATTGGAAAAATCGAACAAGAACACCCGAAACTTCAAATGGTCATAACTTGGGCATCCTGTATCCGTTTTCAATGTTCCACATATGAAAATGCATGTACTCGATGAGATCTACAAGATGGTGGATTCAGATTTCATAATGGATGAGAAATGAGGAAGTCGAAATCTGGACAGAATGGTCTTTTTAGGGTTTTTGTGAGTGTTTTTTTTTTTTTTTTCCTGATTTGTATGGGTTTTTGATGAAGATAAACACAATATAATCCAACCTTTGGCTCTGATACCAAAGTAGAAAAGCTGCCATAGCCCGGACCTAGGTTGGACACAATATTGTTTGTGAAATTGCCTAATGACACTTGGTGCCAAAAGGGGAGGGTGAAACCGAGACAATAACAAGATAAAATAAAATAGATAAGGAAGCTTGAACCACAAACAAGGAGTCTAGGAGAAGCAATCGAAACAAGGATTGTTTTGACCTCATCTCAAGCTAGCATCCAAATCCTTGATTCCATAACCATTCGGGTAGCTTCAAATCCAAGATGGTGAATGTTTCCTAGACAAACACTCTAAGATATTGTTCAAACCTTGGGTTTGGAACAATGTGATCTTTTGCAACAATATAAGAGAACTGTTCTCAATATTATAATTCAACAAAAGATGCAATACATTGTTTGGGAGGACATATATATAGACCTCCAAATTACAAGGGTAAAACTGGAAAGGAAAAATACAAGAAAAACCCTAGAAAACGCAAAAAGTGGCATTCTGGTCACCCTGTGTCGCGAAGCAAGTCGTGGCGCGAAACTAGGTTTCGTGACATGGCCCGAGTCGCGAGAGTGTGGCTAGCGACACAGGTGGAGGGTCTCGCGCCAGGAGGTGTTTCTGGACTTCGAGCTCTTGGTGGCACTAGACAGGTGCCATGTCGCTAGGCTGGGTTTCGCGACAGGAGTGGTCTGGCGACAGGAGTCCTGGACCAACATTGTTGTGCTCTTGCTTCGTGTCGCTAGACGGCTTCATGTCGCGAGGCTGAGCTTCGCGACAGGGGCTCTCGGGACAGAGGTCTCGCGACTGGAGTCCTGAAAATCCAACAAGTCTAGAGCGGACCCCACAGTAGTTGTTTAATTTATTACATCCCTTGATTAAACTGAAATAAGTCTGAATTAAACAAAATAACAGTTCAACACTTCCGACCATTGATCGGTCTTCGTCCGGCGACGGCGGCGGCGCCGACCAATCTCCGGCCAACTTCCGGCAAGCTCTGATCAGTCCCCGGCGAATGTCCGGCGGTGCTCCGGTGGTGCTCCGACAGCTTTCTGGCAATGACTGTGAACCTTCTTCAGTGCAGAATTGAAGAGCCCATGCATGGCATGTATGGGCGATCCCCAATTTCCTCGAACTGGATCAGAATTAAGGCCTCCGGATTGCTTCCTTCTTCTCTATTGATGTCGGCTTGACACTCCGCGGTTCTGAGAAGACTGGCGATTTTATCTGTGAATCTCTTGGCTCTGCTCCGGGAGCATGGCCCGTCCGGTATCATGGTTGCAGTTGATCTGGCTACCACGCCAGGTACTGAAAGTCCAACTGCAGAACAAGTTTGTACTTCATTACTCTGAGAATGATGGTTGAACAAACTCATATCCTTATCCAAATCTCAGTGTGCTTATGAATGTAATGATGAACAATTGATTATGAATGATATGTTTATTTAAGGAAAGCTGAAATACTCTGCTCAGTCTGGGAAATATCCCAAAATAATATTGATATAGATAGTAATATATGTATAAAGAAGTGATGAGGGTTCTGAAACTTCTAAGTAAAATGGTAGAGTACTCCAAGAATATACATTAGGAGCTAGACAGAATGTAGGGAATTTCTTCCCTTAAAAAGTATTTGAGAATTAAATCTGTAAAATATATGTCCAAAATAACTTGCAGTAATTATTTTGGGGTTTAAAACTATGAACATCCTAATTTTCCGCGCGCTATATCTGAACAGCGTGGAGGGAGCTATTATTCATAGAATGTTCCTCAAATTCGATTAATACAAAGAATTGAAACTCCTCGCGCTAAGATCTCTTAAGAATACGGTGAGGTTGTTCAACTCCCATTTATAAGATAGGTGATATATGAAACTTTTGACAATTTCCCACAATATGAGTATTTTCTGAAAAGAATATAATCCCGGTTTAATTTTATTTAATGAAACCAATTTATGATGATGGAGTTGGGATTAGGGATATATTCATAGGTTGTCACGTTTTTATATACTCATGTAGGAAACTGTGGCCCAAAAGCGCACGGTGTCAAAAATTGCAGTAATTTATAGTAAGACCGGATTGTTCACTGGAGGATGTGCGATAGAAGCAGGTTCCACACCGTTTCATAAGATTTTCCACTCGGTTACTCGATTCAAGCTTGTGTTTGGTTTTAAGACTACTTGACATAATTAAACTAAACTATGAAAGCAATAAAATTATTCTACAACGCGTATTAAACTTACTCTAGAAAGCAATTAAATCTATTCTAAGAAAGCAACTAAAATTATTCTAAGGAAGCGGGTAAAATTATTCTATAAACGCATGTAAGATTATGCTACACTATCTATAAACAGATTTAAAATGTGACAGAAGGGACAGGGAGAAAATAATAAAGATTGGACAAGAGTCAGATGAAACAATAATTAAACTTCCTTTTTAATTACACAGATCTTTGTTTAGGATAATCCATCAGTTAGCTAACTCTCATGCTTTCTATACTATGTTCCCTTTAACAGACAGGTACTTACAGTAAGAATTTACATGCTCTTATGACCTCAAGATCTAAGATACCACAGATTAATAACTGTCCCTGCCGAGGTATGTTATTTATCTATGGTGGATAAGCAACAACCGACAAACCATTAATTGATATGCCAAGTACTCCTATCAATCCCCCATGTCACACCCAAAGTTCAAATCAAGTCCCGAACCATTCCATAACTCTTAAACCTTATATACGGCGGCCAACCTCTAATTCTTCCGAGTGACCTTTAGAAAAGCATTTAAAAGAAAGCAGTAAGGAAAGCATTTTAAAATCCTATCTCTCGGGAGTTTTAAAAGTTATCTAATTCCGTTAGTATAAAAGAGCCCCCGGTCTTGGTGACCAGATGCAGATCAAGAACTCCCCAA
The DNA here is from genome assembly GCA_030278955.1 of Hygrophila difformis. NCBI lineage: Eukaryota > Viridiplantae > Streptophyta > Magnoliopsida > Lamiales > Acanthaceae > Hygrophila > Hygrophila difformis. The sequence continues at coordinate 29,674,742 of JAOANR010000009.1, read as the reverse complement.
ATACCTGCAAACCTCAAGTTCTCACAAATATCTGGGTGGTTATGAGATACAAACTAAATGAAACAGACTAAGGGCCCATTTGGATTGGCTTTTGAAAAAAGCAGAAGCCAAAAGCAGAAGCAGAAGTGAAAGCCAAAAGCAGAAGCAGGTAACTTTTGTGTTTCGATGGAATGTTTGAAAAGCAGTTTTTTTTTCAAAAGTGTGTTTGGATTTGTAAAAGTGAAAAGTGCTTTTTAAATGTAAAAGTTACCAAAAACGACATGCTACTTAATATGATAATAAGATATATTCATAGTGTAATTTATATTATGTAATGAGGGTATTTAAGTCGTTGCATAATTTACGAAGTGCTTTTGGCTTCTGCTTTTCGGAGAAGCGCCCCTGGGCTGCTTCTCCCAGAAGCACTTTTACAGCTTTTCGAGGTGCTTCTGCTTTTTTAAAAGAGCCAAACCAAACATTTTTTTCCCCAAAAGTGCTTTTGGCAGAAGCAAAAGCCAAAAGCACGTTGGTAGAAGCCAATCCAAACACCCTCTAATAAATTAATCTATTCCGGATGTACTCACTCAGGACTCGAGACTAAGCTTTGGCAGAAGATGATAGTAGTTGAAAGAATACTCAACCCTATCTTAGAAATTATCCAAGGCCTACATGTTGTTCCTCTAGTATTAGTTATCACATCTTGTCTGAATCTAAGTGGACACAAACTTAATGGAATACTTAATATAAGATTTCCAACACACAACAATTTTGAGAAAACAATAGATAATTGAAAATCATTCCCTACACAGGTACTAAACTCTCAATTAAAACACAGATCCTTTCATTCTAGATGAGACCTAATCGCTGACTCTGCTTCTAAGTTCTCAAAATTAACCCCCAGTAGAAGATGAGTTTATCATAACTGTGGAATTTATCCCTTACTCAGATCCGGATTTTATAAAGTGATTTTTGTTAGAAATTTATTATGCGACATCTGATTTAGATCAAGACTTCTATATCCAAAGGAAGGATCCCAAAATAATATGACCACAATATCTACATAATAATATCATGCATACATGTATACGAGGAAACATAATAGAGTACCCCAAAATATAATGGTGGGGTTAGACAGAATTTGATACACAAAGATGAATTAGCCTTGAGAAGAATTTGGCTAAAAAGAGTGCCATAAATAACTGGGCTAATCTGGACTGCAAACATCTGCTGTCCAGTTCTCAATCATTCCAGATGAAATGATTTTTAGACAGTAAGAGGCCTTCAAATGACAGTGATCGCTATCATTCAGGGTTCTACCATCCATGAATTTAGGAAGAACCCCCATGTTTTCTCACTGTGATGCTATTATAACAGTGTTGATCAACACTGTTTGATAATACCACAACTTGAAATTCAGGTTTGAAAGTAAGATAAGGAAAAGAAAACTGTATCTAATTAGGAATTGGCTGAGTGGCTAATCGTTATCCCTGTGAAGAGACCTTTTTGCCGGAGCTTCCACCAATCTCAAATCAGACCATGCAAAAATAATTAATACACAGAAGACGAACTAGTCGTATCCCTAAAAGGGACCTTTTTGCCAACATTGATCTGTGATAGTCCTTATTTCTCATTTCACACACACAATAAAAAGGAAAATAAAGAAATAAAGTAAGCAAAAGATTTTTGGTATTGTATGAGTATTAATCATACAATAATTTTGACACTAATGGGTTGAGGTGTGTAATAGATAAAATTAGATGTAATGGACCTAACCCCAATACACCCATGCAATTTACACAACTCGAGAAAATAAAAATGTTTTTGGGATTTTAAAATAAAAAGAGATCGATGCGGTCTATTTAATTAGGTGCGGTTTAATCCGCATCTATTAGATCGCATCGAGCATGCAAAATGGATGAAGTATTTGACCTGAACCATAATTGGTCATTACAGTGATGTGATTAAATCAATTGATACGGTCTACTAAGTCGATGCGGTTTAAACCGCATCGTATAGACCGCATCTGATAAATCGCATCCTTGCTCAAATTTTGGCTAAGGCAATTTTTCTCCAAGGGGTGAAGGTGATGCGGTCTATCGAAATTGATGCGGTTTAAACCGCATCGGATAGACCGCATATGGTTGCAAAAATGACTAAGGCATGAGGGGGGTGGAATGCATGTGATGTGGTTTCTGGAGGCGATGCGGTCTACATAGTCGATGCGGTATAAACCGCATCGATGGAAACCGCATCGATGTAATGAAAAGCAATAGAATCCAACTATTTTTTGATACGATGCGGTCTATTAACACTGATGCGGTTTAAACCGCATCAGTTAGACCGCATCACATGCAAATTTTCTAACTTCATAAATTTTTGTTCACAAAGTACTCATGCGGTTTCTATCTGATGCGGTTTATGATACATGCAGTGTAAACTGCATCATTCATTTCGCACAGTGTCATCTCGCATTTGTACTTGTGGAAATTTTATGTTTTTAACAATATGTGCATGCACAGTGGGTCGTCACAAGGATTAAACCTTAAAAACCACAAACATGGAATTTAAAGAATATTCTACCAAAAATACATGAAAAACTAAGAACAACAAGCATAATGAAAAGAAACACCAACATTATCTAAGGTAGCATAAATGGTAGATCCAGAACAAGGAAATAGAAATGAAGCAATAAAACCCCAGACCTAACAAACCCTAAAGTTATCTAAACCCCAAGAACCCTATTTGGAGCTCTAAGGCATAAACAAGCTACAAACCCACTATACATGCATTTATTAGACCTAGAAGTCAACTAACAACATAATAAATAACTACTAGTTGCTAGCAAACATTCTAAGCATTTATGTCTAAGAAAGCATTAAATAGTGTCAAACACATGTAATCAAAACCATTTCTGGAATTTTTCCTTGTATTAAAACACTTGAAAGCATTAAAAATAATCCAAAACCACTCATTATTTTGAATGTTGGGTTTATTCTAACTAAGAAAAGCTGTTAAATGTATGGAAATGGCTACTCTAGAGGGTAAGAACAAGAATAACAACTAATCTATGGTAAAGATAAGCTAATACTACACTAAATTACAAGAAAAATACTCTAAACTACCTACCTACCAAACCCTTAGTGGGCAAGAACTGGAGGTTCTTGCTCTCCTCCTGAATCTTCTTTTTTGTCTGGATGGATAAAAGTGTCTGAAGTGATGGAGGAGACACCCTTTTATACTCTTTTTCACGAAACCCTAGGCCCATTAGGTCAAACAGGGCCCATTAACAGGAGCATGCATTTATCACGTGTTGCACAGTCTTATCCAGATGTGTGCTTCAGAATTTGAAATTGATGCGGTCTCTCCAGATGATGCGGTTTAAACCGCATCAAATATACCGCATTGCATGTGTCTTCTCTTCCCTGGTCTTTGGTTGGGATGCGATCTAATTGAGTGATGCAGTCTACAACATCGATTCGGTATAAACCGCATCGAGTAGATTGCATCATTCATTTCGCATCGCATATGGTCTCTTCCTGCTTGGCTTCTTTCTGAAACGATGCGGTTTAGAAGGTCGATGCGGTATAAACCGCATCGATGGAGTGCTTCTCTTCCAACACTTGGTCAATTTTTCTTCTTTCTTTCTCAAGTGATGCGGTTTACATGGGTTTGATGCGGTATAAACCGCATCATGTAAACAGAATTGATTATCACCCCGAAAACTTGGCATATTCAGAGTGATGCGGTCTATTAATGCGATGCAGTTTATACCGCATCGGATAGACCGCATCGAATATCAACACTTAGCCAAAAATTCAGTTTTGTGGGATTTTTATTCTTTTTCCCATCTTTTCTTTCCTTTTTCTTTTCTTTTTCCTTTTTTCATGTTTTTGGATTTTTCTAACATAAATACAATTAAAATAGCATATTTTTGTGTTTTTCATTACCAGCTCATTATTCTTACAAACTTGCATTAATCTGTCAAATTCAACTACTTTCTTATTGGAATAAGATGGAATTACGATCAAAATGTCCATTTTAGACACGAAAATTGTAATACCCGAGAATTTTCTAACATAAAATAAAACAATAATTAAATAAATAAATAATAAATAAAATAAATACTATAAATAAATAAACAAATCCAGCAAATAAATAAATAAATAAATATAAGGAAATGAGAAATGAGATTTTTACTTAAAAAGGAATTAAAGGAATTTAATTCAATAAAAGGATGGATAAATGGAACACCAAAACCCGACACTAATGAACTCGAGTATTCGAGTCCAAAACATCCAATTAGACTAAGAATAAAATTAGAGAGAAAGTATGAACCCGAATATGCCCCGGAAATCGGAATTCGGGAGCATAGAGGGATAGAAACCCGAAAGAGAGGCGGAAAAGCACGACGGATCGCACGACCCGCCCGGACCGAAGTCCAGGCGTAGACGGCGCGGTGGCCGCGCGCCCAATGGGGAAAACCGCGCCACGACCGCGCCACCCCACAGATTTGGTTGTTGCGTGAATCTCTCACCCGAACGCGGATTTTTCGACTTTCGGTTGAACACCTCTCGACTCCAGAGTTCTAGGTCGGCCGTGGACGCCCTAGGGACTTAGAATTCTATAAATAAGCCCCTTGGGAGCCCCGAACAAGTTTACAAAACCCTAAAACATTCTATACGTTCGAAACCCTAAATCCGGAGTCGTCGGAGGCACGAAACCAAGACGAACGCTGTTGGACGAGTTCTCTACAGATCTCCATAGTCGTGGTAAGTCTCGGTCCAATCTCTGTTCAATAAACGATTCGAAAACGAATCCTAATCATCTCCTTTTTCTTTCTACACCCCCGTATCGAATCTAGATCGTAGAACCCGACGAACGGAGAGGAGAAACGGTGATCTGGAAGCCACGCCTCCGAATTGGACATTCCCGACGTTCATAGATACTGTAAGTTAACCTTACATGGTTTTGGGAGATTTTAAAACATTCGAAACCTAAAAGATTTGACAAGAATCATAAATCTGTCCACTTTTGTTTTCCTACCGACGCAACAGAATTGTTGAATTTTTCCGACCTTTAAAACGAACTCAAACGGAAAAACGTAAAACACGAAAAACGTTCCTAAGACTTAGACCTAGCTACTGTAAAAATTTGAGAATTTTTGGAGTTGATTTGATAGGTGAAAACCCGTTGAAACCGAACTGTTTGATTTAGATCTTGAAATCTTGGACAGAACTTAGGATTGATCTTGATCTCGTTTTTGACATAGGATCTAGGCTGTTTTAGATCTTTGGCCGAACATGAAAGTTGTAGATAAATGTCTTAAGATGATCCCTGTCAAATTTCATTAAATTTGGAGTTGAATTGATATGGTAGAAACTGAAATCTTTGATCTGTGATGTATTGAACTCGGACAGATTTCTTGTTATGCGAAAATTAGCGATTTTGACCTACTTAGGAATCTCGGATTGAAAAAGTTAAAACATGAAAGTTGTAGATCTTGATGTTTCCGAGTCAGATGTGAAATTTTGGAATTTTTGGAATTAAATCTGATTTTAGACGAATTTTGGAATAAACTGTGATTTACCGAAACGAAATTTTGAAATCTTGTTGAAACATGGAATTAACCTTTAGGGTTGAAACGAATTGAGATATTGTTTCTAAATGAATACAATGGAAGTCAGATTTTAAAAAAAAACTAAATCCCCTTACAAACTTGATAAATTAAAATTAGGGGTGAGTGCTCTGCAGGGTGCCCCCTAACGATTCACTTCGTGCCGTAATGGACGATGGTGACCCCGCGCGCTATACTTGAAATGTGATATTGCCAAAACGGCGAAACTTAGAGCCTACACTCTCGTGAATATCCGTATGGGTTTCCCGAGGCTCCGGAGTGGTACTGGGTATGGCTGATATGGCTGCGGCCGCCGGGCTACCGGCTAAACTTGTTGACATCGCGATTTCTATCGTGAAACTTGAAATACCAAATCGGGAATGTAATGGGGATTCTAAATTAAATTAAACTAGATTAAATGATATTGTTGTCCAATTAAATTATTAAATGCTTTATTTAAATTATGGTTATTATCTTGAACCATGTGATATGTGTTACTAAATAGAGCCTGAGATAGATTGTGCTGTATGATATGGATTATATGAAATCAAATATTATGTTATTATCATGCTTTTGTTAAATTATTAAAGTTATGGCTTTTAAACCCTATGATCATGCATGTGTTAACTTACTCAGCAATTTTGCTGATCCAAAACCGTTTTTATTCCTTTCTTTACAGAATATGTGGAATGAGCATGTGTGAGCACGAATCATGCATGGGATTTTGGGAACTTTTATTTTGCTTTTAAGTTTCGTACTTAGACTATATTATGAACGGGCCTGTTTAACCCGTGTTTTGGCCATGTCGGCCCTTTTTATATTTTCCGCTGCGATACTGTACTAAACTAAATATTTCCGCTGCGCTATGCTATTATTATTTTCGATTTATATTGTATGGGCTATTTTGAATGCTTTAAATGTTTTAAACACTGCAATACCTAGCCTTGCATCTCTTTAGTAAGCTCGAGAAACCGTGTCTTACTAGGGAGATGTGGCGGTGACATCCCGACCTGGGTTACCAAAAACCGGGGTGTTACAAAAATGGATTGGAAATAATGGACAATTTTGGCCATTATCAACATCCTCACATTTAATACTGATCGTCCCCGAGCAGCCAGAGTCAGTGCTCCTGAGAGCATAGACTCTGCACATTCAATCCATTTATGTGGCTTCAAAAATTTCATTCTTTTTATATTGGGATAAGATAACCGAAAATTACAAGTATTAAACTCTCTTGATTGCAGTGTTTAATGAAATGATACTTCTCACTTGAGTAGGTATACAAATCAATCATTAATGTTAATTCTTCTTGAATATAATGTTCAGAAATAATCATTGATTTAATTATAGAATTAGAGAATGACATGAACATAAATTAAAAGCAGAACATCACATATAGTTGAAGCTTTTAGGTAAATCCTGCTACAATACTCTCAACAGTCTTGAAACTATAATCCTATAGGACTGTTAAAGAGCTTGCCTAATTTTCCTACCTGAAAGCGCACGGTATCAAGCTGCAGTATTTTTTTTTATTGTCGGGATCGTTCATTAGAGAGTTACACGATAGAAGCGTTTTAATAGTATTACGAATCTTAGAACTCAACACTCTTCTTAGGTTCATGAATGGTGCAATGATGTTGTAGAATAAACTAATGCTGTAAAGAGAACAAGTAAATTGCATAAAAGCTATAAAGAATCTGTTACCAAACTATTACTAAGGTGTATGCATGAAGATGGAATTATGATTCATGAGTTGAAAATTATTGTGGACCAAGACAAACAAATGAAATAGGAATATGATGAGATTATCATACTTCAATGATTAAAAATAAGATGAAAGCTCATTGAGATAAACGAATCCTCCTTGCAAGTTAATCAAATCTTCATGTCTTAAATCACTTCCCAAGACAGGTACTTGTGATCAGTGTCATGACATTCTAAGCACTGAAATCATGGGATACTATTATCATAGGATGATCGGTCAGACTCATTATGTGACAACAGCTTTTAGAACTGTCACTTAATCTGTCTCTTTCGAATTCAGATTAAGCCTTCGAAGACTCAAGGTCACACCTAAATCATCTTATATTCATCTGAACTTGAAGTTGTTCTTTTTATTACTCTAAGACAGGTCAAAAATCACATGACCCTATGTTGGATGTCCTCTACAAGAAATGAAAAAGCGAGTATTTAAATCTATCATCCAATGGTTTCGTAAGACTTATCTTCTCAGAGTAATTCCTTCAAGTAGTTGTAAGAAGTAATAGTCCTGTAAGTATATCAAGATGAGATTGCTATTCAAAATCATTGACTTATCCAGACCACTCAGATTCATACAGATGCTTTAGCTTGAGAAATCTCTGTAAACAAATCTAATTACCCATGACTTGACTCAGGATTAGTAAGACTTAGAAAGAATATTTAATCTCCTACCCATAGCATATAGTAGAAACCATAGAGCTATGAACCCTGGAAATTAATCTTCTTAGACTTCCTACTAATTATTGGGACAAAAGATGGTTTTTGAAACATCTTTCCCTTTTAAACGACAGGTACTAAATGCCCAACTAAAGAACAAGTTTGTTCTTCATTACCCTGAGTAAATAATGTTTGGGAAAACTTATATCATTATCCTTCTCAATGTGCTGGTGAAAATACTAACATGAATTCCAAATATGAATTGTGAGTCTATATTTAAGAAGTAGGACTACTCATCATAAACAGGGAAATATCCCAAAATATCATAAGTATAAGTAGTATTATATGTATAAAGAAACGATGAGGGTTCTGAGTCCTCTTAATCAAAATGCTAGGGTGTTCCCAAAATATAAACTGGAAACTAGACAGAGTTAGGAAATTACTTTCCTCAGAAAAAGATTTAAGAAATAATCCTGCAAAATAAGTGTCCAAGATAGCTCGCAGTAACTATTTTGGGTTTCAAACTATGAACATTCCAATTTTCCGCACGCTATGTCTGTACAGCGTGGAGGGAATTATTGTTCAAGGAATGTTCCCCATATTTGGCTAATACAAAGAACTGAATGCCTCGTAGTAGTATATGTGAAGAATGCGGCGAGAGTACTCAATTCCTATTTATAGAATAGGTGTTATATACTTATATTGAATACTTAGTTGGCTTCCCAAAAGTAGGAACCAATTACCACGCTATATCAGGTTTATTTCCTTGCTTTGTCAGAAAGAACAAAGCGAGAATACTGAAATAACTAGTTATCGATTATTGTGTTAAGAAATTTCCTCGCGTCATCCTAATAAGAATGTGACGAGGATAATTCCCTATATGAAAGTAGATTATAAAATATTGTAACTCTTCCTTACTTCATCCCCTTGAGACTGCAGCAAGGAAAAAGATTTGAACCTCTTGAAAGGTTAAGTATTTGTATTGTTTAGTTCTCAATGATTATCACGCCATGATCGACACTGCGTGGGTCTTTTAGAACTTCAATTAACGACTAACACTGATCTTTATCAGTTGCATTAAAAATTAAGATCAAAGTACGTCAACAGCTGATTTATTTCTAAAATCAATAATTCGGCCAAGAACAAAACCTAACTCGATCATACATTCGAGTTCCACAAAATCTTATGGTTAATCGATCATGGATTTAGAAAATTATTTCAAGCACAATTCTGCAGATCTGATTAACATCTTCAATCTGTTATTAAAATCTGAACATTAAACGTTGAGGTCTATTCTATTCCAAACAGAATCAAAGAAATATAACTTCCAACTGTAACCATTCAAGATCGCAACCCCAAAGATAAAAACAAGAGATTCAAAAATAAATCTTCTTTCATATATCATGATTTGCATAGAAATTAAAAACAAGTACACCTGGATGTCTGATTTGAATCAGAATATCGCGAATGAGGGCGGAGAAGTCCGAAAACTAAATGGCGATCGTCATGATGGATGAACAAAAGCATTCCGATGGCAAATCCTCCTTTCCAGAGTACTATAAAACTAATCTACTAACTAAATTTGAAGAAAACTAATTGCAGAATCGAAATTACAATCTGAAGAACACGAATTACTTGCAGAAAAGTAAAACCTAACTACCTACCTAAGAAAACTCTAAACTGAACGGAAGAGTAAAATTGAGCTAAACTCTGCGTCCTTCCAGTTGTGTTGAGCTGATCTCCCAGGGGTCTTATTTATAGATGTGCGCGAATAACTTCCGTCCACCTGGAAAATAACCGCTCGCGTCAGAGTAGCTCTCCTCACGCCTTGTCCTAGTTCCTTCAAAGCGTGAGTTAAAATGAAGTTATCTTTCTCATCAAAGCGAGACAATCTTGATCTTTTCTTCAAATAACTTCTCTCGCCTTGACTCTTGCAACTTTCTGGGCTTGCATGACTTTCCCACGCGATGTTGATTTGAGTGATCGCGTGGCCTTCAACAATATGTCTTCACTCGATCTCTGTACAGATTCCGCCTTAAGATTCTCGCTGCCTTCCCATTCTTCCCTCGCGACATCTACCGCGAGCTTGCACTTATATCCTGCTTGATAACCAAAACAAGGATTATTTGCGGATAAAAACATGGCGAGAAATTCTTATGGAAAAATCTACAACTTCCGAGCTATTTCTATGCATTTCCCAGACATTCCTTAAATCTACATCTTCCAAGATCTTTTCTAAACTTTTCCATTTCAAATCAACAATCTAGGAAGAATGTGATCAAACATTGTTCTTAAAGACACAAAATTGGATAGGAATGACAGTCATAAGTGACTGTCATCACCATCCTCACATTTAGAACCACTTGTCCTCAAGTGGTAGGAAACTTGTAAAGTTTCAAAGAACAAGTCCAATTTGTGGCTTCCAAGATTAAATGTTTATGTAAGACGTTTCTGGAATCATCACCTTCCCTTTTCCAACTGTTTCAAGCTCAACTCTTCAAACTGATTGATGTTTCATACCTGACTTAAATTCACCAGATTTCATAAGAATATTAACAAGAGTGATTTGCATTTCTGTGAATTATTGTTCTGCCTTTCAGTTAGTCAAAGTTCTCCTTTCACGCTCAATCCTATCCAACTCATGTGCATACCTTGTGCTTCTGAATCCTTAGCCAAAATGAATGAGAAAATATATTATTATTTTTTTAATTTTTTTTATCAATTTTTTTTCAAGGAGTGGCCTTCCGTGGCTTTCAATAGCTCGGTTTCACATTATTAGGAGGAGTCGCATGACCTGACATTGCAGATGAAACTTCAACTCCTCTGCCCTTGACTTTGCTCTTTTAGAGTTCTTCAACTCATAAATCAGAGGGGCAGCTGTGCCAGCTACTTATATCCACATTATTTTACCACGTTTGTTTCTAAAGTTCCCTTGTTTTTGGCTTTGGACTCATACTTCACTTAGTATGTATACTCATCTTCTAAGAGAGACTAGATTAGATTAATTCTTCTAACCTCAGTGCAGTTATTGTTTATGGTATGCAAATTACTAAAGTTAATATAATTACAAAATCTTCAAACCATTTATCTAGTAATGAAATCAATGAATCTTAAAGTTCACAACTCTCAACAGTTGTCAAGAGCGGCTCTGCATACAATCAAAGTCTATAGAGTAAATGCTTCTATGGTCAGCCAATCAGACTAGTCTTCTACTCCTTCACTAGCTTTCTATCCCACTTGAGATTCGAGTCCCAATTATAAAAGCATAAACTACACCATGCAATTCAAACTCATAGAATAAACAAAAACTCTATTCTAGACAGTTATGAAACAAAGAAATTCAAGGAGTAAGAAATACTAAGAGAAAACTAAGAAGAATACTAGGCAGAAAATAAAAAGTTCCAGAAAAACTCCCCTGTGATCTTAGGATGGCCCTGTATCACTACTCGGATCCTTTGGTGGGATAGAGGGTGGTTTCTTCAAATCTGACACTAGGTTGGCAAGAATTTCTACCAACCTTGTATTGTTTTGTTGCTCCTGTTTCCTTATCTCCATATCCATCTCTCTCTCCTGCCTTCTTTCTTCAAGTTCTTCTTTTCTCAGTCTTTCAAATCTCTCCATCTCTTCTTTTATCATTCTTTCTTGTCTATCCCACTCTTCCTTCCTTATCTTCTCTTGTCTTTCCATCTCCTCTTTCATGAGTTTCTCTTCAGTTCGAATCCTGGTATGCTCGAGTTCAATCCTTTTCTGCTCCATCTCTCTCTGAATGTCTTTGTCTTCTGACATGGTCTTTACCAACATTTCCATTGATTGTGCAAAACTTTGAATTGAAGTACTCATGTTTTGAGATTCATCTACTAACACTGTATTTCTCAATGGTTGTCTTAGAGGTTGAGATGGTGCAGACGTGTTTTCATACTCTTCATCGTCAGGAATAGGATTCAATGCAGGAGATGCTACTGATATCTTTTTCCTTTTAACTGCAGCTCTAGATTGAGATGATTTTGATTGTGAAGGAATCTTAGCTTGTTTCTCCTTAGGAGATGGTACTTTCGATCCTGATCCTTCAGAAAGTTGTTCTTCCAGATCGGGCATTTGGTAAACCAACTCTCCCCTTAGAGTGTCTACTGGTAGTGGAATAGGAGGGTCTATTCTTATGATCTCTGTTAGAAATGGTGTTATTGACACTCCTTGCTTTTCACAAAGTCTTCTTATGAGATTTGGGTATGCCAATGCTGCGTCTTCCCCAACTCTTGACTTGATGACACTGAGTACATGGTGTGCAGTACTACACTTCTTTCCGGACCATAATAGAGCAAATCCTTTGAAGGTTCCAGCAGATGGCCCTTGAAAATTAGTAGTGGGTCTGAGCTTTGAGTAGTAGAAATCGAGTGTTGGCAAATACTCAGGTTTCAGATTCTTCAAAGGAATCTTATTCTGCTCAGTTCCTCTATGTGTTGAACAGAATCCTAATGCCATTTTCTTTGCATTAGTCAGTTTAACCCCTTGAGTCTTTTTCCTTAGAAGAATTTCAGACCTGACTTCCGGTTGCTCCAGTAGAGGTGCCTGTATCAAATCATTCAGAGTCTCCACAGTGACTTGCACTGTTTTACCCCTAATCCATGTTGTTTCAGCCTCTACATCAAAGTTAGCATAGAACTCCCTGGTCAACTCTACATAACCACATTTGTTGTTATGCCTCATGAAAATGTCCCATTCATTAATCCTTCTCCAATAATTGATGCTTTTGTGATTCAAGTACTTAGGATGAAATCCCTTGTCTGGAACAATCATTTTGGACATTGCCAGGTAGTTCTCCAGTGCTTCTTTTCTTCCATTAAATTTGATCTTAATTTCTTCCTCAGTGAACTCAGTTTTCTTTTCAATGCTATCAGGAATTGATAACCTCACTTTTGGACTATTCTTTCCCCAATAACTCAAAGGCAACAACTCTGGAACTTCTCTTTCTGGTGAAGATCCTTCAGAAGTGTCTGATTCACTTCCTTCAGACTCTTGTGCTCCTTCTTGGTCATTTCCAGCATTTTCATTATTCTCTCCCTCAGATTGATTTCCTTCTTGAGCAGGTTCTGCATTATCATCCTGAGCATGTTCTGAGTTTTCCTCTTGGACCTCCTCAGGTTCATTGTATTGAGGATTACCTATGTCTGACTCAAGAAGTACTGATGTGCTGGTGTCTATCTTTTCAGTGACTTCTAGACTTTGCTGGTTCAGAATTTCTGTCGGTTCCTCCTGTGTGGATTCAGTTAGTAAAAGTAAGATAGCAGAAGGTTTTGAGACAACAACATTCTGAATTCCAAATGTTCTTATGCTTTCTTCCTCTGATCTTCCATCCATTCAGGATCATATATTCTTGAAACTGCTCTCTGTAGTACCTCATTTCTGATTTGAGGTGGGAGAACCTATGAGTTTATCTGTTTCTCAGCACTTGCTTATGTCTCATTCTGTTGGTTAAGAGTCTGCTCAACCAGGTGCTCTTTTTGTTGTGTCTCTTTAGTGCTCTCTTGAAACAAAATCATTTGATTTTCCTGATTCTCTTGAATCTCATTTCTCTGTATCTCTTCTATATAAGCTTGAAGTGCTAATGGACTTGGTTCCACTTCTTGCTCAGAGTTTAACTGTTGCTTCACTTTCTCCAACTCCAACTCAAGCTTATCTGCATATTCATTTGCTTGCTCTGCTGAAGTATGTACATTTCCCGCTTCTCTGGCTAATTTTCTGAACTTCTTAATTGATCCTTCCAGAGATAGAGACATGTTTCCTACAGTAGTTCCATGCAAATTCATATCCTCGAAATCTTGGAGATCCTTAGAAAATCCTTCTTGAATTGTACTTTCCACCAATTCATTAGCTTGTTCAAAAACTTCATTATCATTAATGTCTTGCATTGGTGGTAAATTGTGTCCAGACTGATCTGCTGCCTCAAAAAGACTGTCCATTTCCTTAGAGGGATTTTCAAGAGTTTGTTGTTCAACTCCTTTTTCTGTTGATCCTTCTAAGTTAATCTGACTCTGAATAAGGGTTTGATTAACCTGAGCTAGCTGATCTTCAGTCTGTTCCTCCAAGTCTTTTTCTGTAGTAGCCTGAATCTGGTGGGGTTCAGTGATTGTAAGAATTGATCCTTGTGGTTCAGGTTGATGTTCATCAACAAATGTTTTCCATCCTTCTGGATCAATGTCTCCCACCTCCAGATTGCTATAAGGTGTGGGCTGAAATACTCCTGTATAAGGTACTACTCCCAAAGTTCGTTCAACCTTCTCTTCATCTAAGCTGGTGTCTTGTACCACATACTTTGGCTTCCTAGCCTTCATCTTTATTCTGAACTTCTTTACAGGTTTCTCAGGTTCTTTCTCTTGTTGAATCACCTTCTCAGAATTAAGTCCTTGCTGTACAGACTCCCCTAGAACAATTTCCTGATCCTTGGGTTCCTCTGGATTAGGTTCTTGTTGCTTGGCACGCAACTTCCCTTTCCTTTGATAGCTGACAATTTCCTTCTCCCCCTGAGATGGCTGCATCAACTCCTTATTCTCATCCAACAACTTCTTTGTTTCTGAAGTTCCTCCCATTGAACCCATAATTTCCTTAAGTTTTGGTTCTTCATTGTGTTTCCTCTTTTAGAAGGCTGACTAGTCCTTCCAACTTCTTGTTTCTTTACTTTACTCCTACTTTCTCTTCTTTGTGGAACAGTAGGGACTTCATCTGAAGAACTCAATTTGGGAGTAACTGGCTTTCTCTTGCGAGTAGACACTTTCTTTTTACTCTTTTCCTTTCTTTCTTCAGCTCGAATAAATTCTTTCCATTCTTGATCTCTCTTTTTCTGTTCTTTCGAATAATGTTCAACATCAATTTGAAGTTCATCATCCATACCAACCTCTTCAGGTTCTTCTTTGATACGGAAATTTTTACCCAAGCCTTCAAGCAACAAATTCATCCCCTCTTTGTTTAGGTATTTTTCATTCCATGCATCTCAATCATCGATGATTACCTGCTGAATCCTTCCCTGTGCCTGATCAGTATAAGCTCTATGCTCCTTATATGCATTTTCTCTGCACATGCTGTCATATCGCCTATACTTCTGAATGAATTCCTTCTTCTCCTGAACAAATCCATGAACTTCTCGTTGGAGAGGTGGTGGTAATTTCTTCATGACCTTGTTCGGTCTATCGGTGATGAGAAGATCTGCATCTGCATCTGTTATTGCTGGGGCTGAAACCTTCCTGAAATTCTTTATAGGCTCCAATCCTTCATTAACAACGGACTCTCCGAAAATATTTCTCACTATATTCTGTGGTGTCTGCTTTGCATCTGATCTTTGCTTCCTGTTCTTCCCTGATCTCTCAGCTTCTCTTTCTTTTGCATCCATAACCCATGCCTGTTGTTCTGGCATTAAGTCAGCAAAATTTTCTAATGGAAATTCTTCATCAGATTTCCTTTCTAGCCCTGGTCTAAGAATTCTTCTCTTGAGATTCTCCCCTTTAGCACATTCATTCATGAGTCTGATCCAGCTATTCCTAGCTTCCTGAATAGTTCTGAGGACATCTCCCCATACCATCTCGCCTTTTTTAGCTTTCTGGAAGTAAGGCTCAAGGGCATGTCTCAGATTAATCCGGGCATCAATAATCCTATCCAAAGCCAGATTTGTTAGAAAATTTTGTTCAATAGGACCCTTCTTATTCAAGAATGCTGGAGGCATGTATGCAGGAAGTGCCTGTTGAGGATGTAATACCCGGGATTTTTGTCGGCGTCCAAAGGAATAAAATTTATTTCTTAATCCAATCAAGGTCGAAATATCTCCGAGAAGAAGAAGATAATTTATCACAATAAATTATTGCTCGGAAATGAAACGCCGATAGATTCAAAAATTCAAAATGGAATAAAAGAGGGAAACGAAACCCGAAGACATTCCATGAATCGAGTCAAAATAATTGGAATTAAATTCAAGTAAGAAAAGAATTTTAATTCCAAGAACCCGTGAAGTCGGAAATAATTTAATTAGATAAATTATTGCACGGGAGCCAAAAGACGCGAATTAGAAGCTGACAAATCCGAAACCGACGGACTTAAGATTTCAAACATGAAATCAATTTAAGTCGGAATAAATTTAAGTTAAGAATTTATAATCCGAGAATGACCCGAAAAATCGAGCCCGAAAACGTAGGAGGACAGAAGTCCGAAAGAGAGGAGAAAAGGCCCAACGGAATGCACGGCCCGGCACGGACCGCAGCCCAGCCGAGACCCGCGCGGTGGCCGCGCGGTCCTTAGCCACCAACCGCGCCATGGCCGCGCCAAATAGCAGTAGGCGATCGTATTGCGGATTTCGACGATTTCTTACCTTATTTTCGGCCCCCGACTTTGGAAACTCAATCCCGGTCGAGGGAAGGAGTATATGGACGGGACGGGTTTAAGGGGATTGGACACTCATAACTAACCCTAATTTTCGAAGTGGCAGCCCCCATTTCCTCCCAAATTCTCAAAACTTCTCCCTTGTTCATCCAAAACCCATCCGACGACTTTCCGATCACTTTCCGGCGATGAAAATCGACGAAGAAGGCGTGGAGAGCAACATCTCTAGTGTTCCAGATTGTGGTAAGTTGTCCATAGGTTTTTGTTTAAGTTTACGAGTCCAAAATCCGATCTAGCCCTAGATTTTTACTTTCGATTTCGTTTCGGGGCCAACGGAAAGGAGACGGAGTAATTGGGACCTGTCCGTAGCAAGCGTGGGCGCCGCGATCGATCCGAAAACATCCTAGACATCATCCCCACTGTAAGTTAATGCTTACTTGGTTTTGGGTGACTTAAAATGCAACCAAACATAGAGATTTAGAAACTCAAAAATCTGTCAACACGAAAAACCCCCGGCGCAGCGATTTGGCGTGAATTTTTCGAACCCCTAAAACTTCTCAAACGGAAAAACTCAAAACATGAAAAACGTTCCTAAGACATAGATCTAGTTCATGTAAAATTTTCATAATTTTTAATTGTGTTTTGATATCCGAAAATGGCCTCCAACAAACCTGCCCTAAAAGTCGAACTTGAAACTGTGACAGATTCGAAATCGGACCAAAACCCCTACCTCAAGAGTTCAAACCGAAAAACTCAAAACTAGACTTTTGATCCTAAAACATTAATCTATGTTGTGTAAAAATTTAAACCATTTTCATCAAAGTTTGCTATCTCAAATCGATCCGAACATAAATTGTGGTATGAAACTTTTCGAAAATCGGACAGTGCAACGGTTCGAACTTGATGAGCATGTTTCTATATTTTCTAGTCCGAATCTGTAACACCCCGGTTTTTTATAACCCAGGTCGGGGTGTCACCGCCACACCTCCCTAGTAAGACACGGTGTCTCCGGGCTTACTAAAGAGATGCAAGGCTAGGTATTGCAGTATTTAAAACATTTAAAGCATTCAAAACAGCCCATACAATATAACTCGAAAATAATAATATCATAGCGCAGCGGAAATAATATTTAAGAATAGTATTGCAGCGGAAAAAGTAAATAGGGCCGACATGACCAATACACGGGTTAAACAGGCCCGTTCATAATGTAGTCTAGTGTACGGAATCAAAACAAAATAGTGTTCCCAAAATCCCATGCATGAATCGTGCTCATACATGCTCATTCCACATACCCTGTAAGAAAAAGGAATAAAAATGGTTTGGTCAGCACAACTTGCTGAGTAAGTTAACACATGCATGATCGTAGGGTTTAAAAGCTATTAATTTAACAATTAAATAAAAGCATGATAATAACATAATATTCAATTTAATCTAATCAACTATCCAATTGCATAATTTATTTCAGGGCTCTATTTAACAACACATTTCGCATGATTTAAAATAATATCCATAATTTAAATAAAGCATTTAAATAATTTAATTGGACAACAAACATAATTTAATCTAATTTAATTTAATTTAATATCCCCATTACATCCCAGATTTAGTATTTCAAGTATTTCACGATTGCATCGCAATCTCAACAAGTTTAGCCGGTAGCCCGGCGGCCGCAACCGTATCAGCCATACCCAGTACCACTCCGGAGCCTCGGGAAACCCATGTGGATATTCTCGAGAGTGTAGGCTCTATATCTCATGCCTTTTTGGCAATATCATATCTCAAGTTTAGCGCGCGGGGTCACCATCGTCCATTAAGGCACGAAGTGAATCGTTAAGGGGCACCCTGCAGAGCACTCACCCCTAATTTTAATTTATCAAGTTTGTAAGGGGATCTAATTTCAAAAATCTGATTTCAATTTTATTTATTTAAAAATAATATTTCAATTTATTTCAACCCTAAAGGTTAATTCCATGTTCCAACAAGATTTCAAGATTTGATTTCCGGTAAACCACAGTTTACTCTAAAATTCGTCTAAAATCTGATTTAATTCCAAAAACTCCGAAATTTCATGAATGACTCAGAAACGTCGAGATCTACAACTTTCGTGTTTTAACGTTTTCAATCCGAGATACCGAAATAGGTCAACAACACCAATTTTCACAGAAACACAAATCTGTCCGAATTTCATGTGTCACAGTTTAAAGATTTCGAATTCTACCATAGCAATTCAACTCCAAATTTGATGAAATTTTACAGAGACCATATTAAGACATTTATCTACAACTTTCATGTTCGGCCAAAGATCTAAATCGGTCTGGAACCTATGTCAAAAACGTGATCAAGATCGGACCTAAATTCTGTCAAGAATTTCAAGATCTAGTGTCAAGCAGTTCGGTTTCGGTTGGTTTTCACATAACAAATCGTCTCTAAAAATTTTGAAATTTTTACAGTAGATAGATCTAAGCCTTAGGAACGTTTTTCATGTTTTAAGTTTTTCCGTTTGAAGTCTTTTTAAGGTTCGGAAAAATTCTACAAAACTGTTGCGCTGGTAAAAAATCATATGTTGACAGATTTTCGAATTCTTGTCTAAACTTTTAGGTTTAAATGTTTTAGTTACTCCCAAAACCATGTAAGTATTAACTTACAGAGTTGTGAATGTCCGGGATTGTCTATTTCGAAGGGGTGGCTTCCAGTCCACTGTTTCTCCTCTCCGTTCGTCGGGTTCTACGATCTAGATCCAATACGAGGTGTAGAAGGGAAAAGGAGAAGATTAGGATTCGTTTTCGAATCATATATTGAACATGGATTGGATCGGGACTTACCACAATGTTGGAGATCTTGAAATTTTCGTCCAACAGTCCAAGCCTTGGTTTCGTGCCTCCGACGACTCCGGATTTAGGGTTTCGAATGTGCAGAGAGTTGTAGGGTTTTGTAAAAGTGTTCGGGGCTTCCAAGGGGTTTTATTTATAGATAGCTACGACCTAGGGCATCCGAAATCTGACCCTAAGGGTCTTGAGTCGAAAGACGTTCAACCGAAAGTCGAAAAATTCGCGTTCGGGCGAGAGATTCACGCAACGGGCGAATCTGTCGCGTGGCGCGGTCGTGGCGCGCCCAATGCCTATGGACCGCGCGGCCACCGCGCCGACTTCGCCTGGACATCGGTCCGGGCGGGTCGTGCGATCCGTCGTGCTTTTCCTCCTCTCTTTCGGATTTCTATCCCTCTATGCTCCCGAATTCCGAATTTCCGGGGTATCTTCGGGTTTACGCAAGTAGGAACCCCGTATAATTTATGTTTGGACTCGAATCCTCGAGTTCATTGGTGTCGGGTTTCGGTGTATAATTTATTTACCTTTAATCCATCTTTTTATTTAATTAAATTCCTTTAATTCCTTTTTAAGTAAAATCTCATTTCTCATTTCCTTACCTTTATTTATTTATTGGCTGGATTTATTTATTTATTTATGGTATTTATTTTATTTATTATTTATTTATTTAATTATTGTTTTATTTTATGTTGGAAAATTCTCGGGTATTACAGTCTACCCTCCTTAAGAATCAACTTCGTCCTCGAAGTTGTGTTACGGCCTTTCTCGTGCTAAGGTCTTTTGTTTGTTTTGTTATTTTGTGACTGAACTTATAATTAAGACTTCTAAGCTGCCTACGTACCCTGTGAAGGGATCAAGCCATAACGTAGTTCAAAAGTTTACAAAGATGCACGAGAAATAGGTGGTATGACATCCTCTCCCCCTTAAGATTGCAGTTATGTCCCCATGACTGTGTCGGTATCGGTTTGGAACAATGTCGGGTATCGTTCTCTCATGTCGGATTCTACTTCCCAAGTTGCCGTCTCACTTTCGTGGTTTGACCAAAGAACCTTGATCATTTTGACGGTTTTGTTCCGAGTTACGGGTTCCTTAGTATCGAGAATACGCACTGGGACTTCTTCGTAAGTCAAATCTTCATCGAGCTCAATTATCTCCGGTTGAAGTACATGTGTCGGGTCCGGCACATACTTCTTTAGTTGTGAGATATGGAAGACATTATCAACTCGATCTAATTGCGGCGGTAAAGCCAGTCGGTAGGCTAAATTTCCTACTCGTTCTAGAATCTCATAAGGTCCTATGTATCGAGGACTCAACTTTCCTCGCTTGCCAAAGCGCATCACTCCCTTCATGGGTGATATCTTTAGCATGACCCTATCTCCCACTTGAAATTCTAGGTCTCGTCGTCTCACGTCGGCATAACTCTTTTGACGGTCTTGTGCGGCTTTCATTTTTCCTTGGATCACTTTGATTTGTTGAGCCATGTCTTCGATAAGTTGTGGTCCCACTACCACTGACTTATCGTTTTCTTCCTAGCTCAACGGACTTCGGCACTTTCGTCCATACAACGCCTCGAAAGGTGCCATGCCGATGCTAGCATGGTAGCTATTATTATAGGAAAACTCAATTAAGGGTAAATGAGATTCCCAATTTCCTTTGAATTCCAACACACATGCTCTCAGCATGTCTTCTAGTGTTTGGATTGTCCTCTCGGTTTGACCATCCGTCATTAAGTGGAATGTGGTGCTCATTTTGATTGAGTACCGAGAGCTTTTTGTAACTCCGTCCAAAAGTGAGAGACAAATCTACTGTCTCTATCGGAAATGATGTCATGTGGTACTCCATGTCGTCGTACCACATTTTCAATGTAGGCTCGGGCCAATTGGTCCATAGTCCACGTGTCTTTCATCGGGATAAATATGGCTGTCTTCGTTAGCCTATCCACAATCACCCAAATCTTGTTCATGCCTTTAGGTGATCGGGGTAATATCGAGACAAAGTCCATCGAGATGCTATCCCACTTCCAACTTGGAATCTCCAGTGGTTGCATCAGTTCTAGGGGTTTATGTCGCACTGCCTTGACCTTTTGGCAGGTGAGACATTTCGACACGAAATTTGCCACTTCCTTCTTCATTCCCGGCCACCAATAGATCTTCTTCAGATCTTTGTATAGCTTGTCTCCTCCGGGATGTACGGAATATGGCGTGTTGTGCCCTTCCTCCATCAACCTTTGCTTCAACTCGGCACATTTAAGGGGCATGCACCATCTCCCTTTGAAACGAATGCTTCCATCCTCGTGGACAGCAAATCCTATTGCCTTTCCTTCGGCAATATACCCCCTTATCTTCTCCAATTTCGCGTCGCCCGGTTGAGCGAGTCGAATCTCGTCCAATATTGGAGTTTCTACGACCATGGCATTGATTGTTTCACTCACTGTGCCAGGATGCACAAGTTCTAACTCCAATCTTGCTAACTCCATGTACAATGCCGGCGGAATTACCAACGAGTTTGTCACGTGTTGGGTTTTCCGACTTAGGGCATCGTCTACCACATTCGCCTTCCCCTCGTGGTATGCTATATCTAAATCGTAGTCTTTAATGAGTTCCAACCACCTTCGCTGTCTCAAATTCAACTCCTTCTGAGTGAATATATATTTCAAGCTCTTGTGGTCGGTGAACATTCGACACTTCCGCCCATAAAGATAATGTCTCCATATCTTTTGAGCAAAAACGACCGCTGCCAACTCCAGGTCATGTGTCGGATAATTCTCCTCGTGAGGTTTCAGTTGGCGTGATGCATACGCTACGACTCTCGAGTCTTGCATCAAAACACAACCTAAACCTTCCTTCGAAGCATCGCTGTAAACTTCGAAGTCACCATTCTCTGATGGTAGTGTTAATACGGGTGTGGTTGTGAGTTGTTTCTTCAGCTCTTGAAACGCAGTCTCACAAGCCAATGTCCACACGTATTTTACTCCCTTCTTAAGTAGCTGGGTCAAAGGTCGTGCGATTTTAGAAAAATCCTTCAAGAACCGTCTATAGTACCCGGCTAAGCCAAGGAAACTCCTTATCTCGGTTTGGCTCTTGGGAGCTGCCCATTCAGTCACGGCAGAAACTTTTGCCGGATCCACTGAAACTCCATCAGCGGATACTATATGTCCAAGAAATGCTACCTCCTTCAACCAAAAATCGCATTTGGACAGTTTGTCGTATAGCTGATTCCTTCGCAAGGTCCCTAACACTTGGTGCAAGTGCTGGGCATGCTCCTCCTCGTTTTTCGAGTAGATCAGGATGTCATCAATGAACACCACAACGCACTGATCTAACAGCCCTCGAAATACATTGTTCATGAGGTTCATGAACATTGCCGGAGCATTTGTTAACCCAAAGGATAACACTGTGAACTCGTAGTGACCATATCGAGTTCGAAACACCGTCTTCGGAATGTCTTTCTCGGCAATTCTCAACTGGTGATACCCAGATCGTAAGTCGATCTTCGAGAATACTGAAGCTCCCTTCAGTTGATCAAATAGATCCTCTATTCTCGGCAAAGGGTATTTATTCTTGATGGTCACTTGGTTTAATCCTCGGTAATCTATGCAAAGACGTAATCCTCCGACTTTCTTCTTAACGAATAAAACCGGTGCTCCCTAGGGGGAAGTACTCGGCCTTATATATCCTTTTCCTAACAGCTCCTCGAGTTGGTCTTTTAACTCCTTCATTTCCAGTGGTGCCATCCGGTACGGAGCTTTTGAGACAGGCTCTGTGCCCGGAATGAGATCTATAGTAAACTCAAGATCTCTCTCAGGTGGCATGCTCGGGATGTTTTCAGGAAACACATCCGGGTATTCTCTTACCACTGGTATGCTATCAACCTTGTTCTCTTCCGCCTCAAGGTTGTGCACATAGCACGCATATAGTTCATACCCCTTATGCATCAAGTTACTTAGTTTAAGTGCACTAACGATTTTGTTACTCTTCTTAGGGGGCTGAGAGTAAAAGAGAACTCTCTTTCCCCTACTTTTTGACAAGGTGATCTTTTGTTTTTGGCATTCGATCACCGCCTTATACTGGGATAACCAATCCATCACCAGTATGATGTCAAAGTCTCTTAAGTTAAATTCTACTAAGTTCGCGAAGAATTCTACGTTCTTTATCACTACAGGAATTCCGTTTTATCGTTTAGAGCAAGATACTACTTCTCCAGAAGGCAATTGAATTCCTAAGCTAATTCTCTCGCACTTAGGTAGATCTAACTCAGGCACTATTCTTGATGCTATAATTGAGCAACTAGCTCCAGAATTAAATAGAATTCTAAGGGGCGTATTCAAAACATGAAATGTACCTGCCATCACTTCTCCTTGAGCAGGCACGTCCGCTTGATTAACCACGTTAAGCCTCCCCATAGGGCGTCCCTGATTGCCGTGCTGATTCACATTCGGCTGTTGATTTTGCTGTTGGTTTTGGTTCTGAGGGGGCGGAGGTCGTTGGTTCTGATTCTGGTTCTGTGGCCTATTTTGAGGGGGTCTGTACCCCTGGTTATTCCCGTTCCCCCCGTTTTGATTTTGAGGCTGTTCTTGCCCCGTGACCAAATCGTCCCTTCTCGTTATGTTCTCGACCCTGGTTCGGCAATCCCGTCGAACGTGACCCATTCGACCACATCGGTAGCAGACACCCTGTTGCGGGCATCCCCTCGCCAGATGGGGTTGTCCACATCTTGGGCAGGGTGGTACCGGATCTTCCTGGTTGAACCTCCTCCCATTGTTGTTTTGTTGGGGCCTATTCGGCCCCCTCCACTGTTCGTTCCTTCCAGTGTTGTTCTCGCTTCTCGAGTCCCGGTTTCTCTTATCTTGGGGACCCCTGCTGGACTCCCCACTCACCCTTCTCTTCAGTTGCTGCACACGAGCTACCGCCACGGCGCGGTCATACACAGCTTGCAAATCGGGGTAGTGTACCCCCGCGATCACCTCGCGAACAGACAGGTTCAGTCCCATCTCGAACTTCTGTGCTTTTTCTGCATCAGTGGGCACTAGCCTTGGTGCGAATCTCACCAGCTCCTTGAAACGTGTGTAGTATTCTTGCACAGTTTGGCCTCCTTGCTTCAGCGACAGGAACTCTTCGTACATCGCTGATTTGGTACACAGGGGATAGAATCGATCCCTGAGCATCTCCATCATTTCTGCCCATGAGTAGGGCTCGTCATCCTCCGTCAGTTTGGCTTGTGTCGCCTGCCACCAGTCGTCAGCTTCGCCTCCCAGGTAGTATGAGGCGACGTGCACTCTTTCTCCTTACGGACATTTGACTGCTCCCAGCAGTTTGTCGAAGGTCCGGATCCATTCTTCCAGTTTGGCTCGATCCTCCTCACCAGCATAGTGGGGTGGCTGGTAGGGATTCACCATAGCCAGATAGTTAGGGCGAGCTTGGGGCGGAGGTACCGCCGCAGCTTGGCCCTGGTTAACTTGCACGCTTTCTAGCGCAATCAAAACTTCCTCTATCGTCCGAAGACGATCGCCCACATTGTTCGGTGCGGGGGCGTCCTGCGCACCTTGGGGTTGTTCCTCTACAGGTGGGGCCGATTCCGTGACATTAGGAGGTGTTTCAGTAGGTATTTTAGTGGTGGTTTGGGGAGCGGGTTGAGTTCTTCCTCTTCCTCTTCTTCTGGGTGCCATTCTGGTACAAATAGGGTGGATTAGGACTTGTGAATTTAACATATAGTCTAAGCAATTTCTATAAATGTATATGTGTTTTGTAATTTAGCACGTGGTGCTCGATCGAACTAAGAAGCGTCGTACGCCTCGGGGTTTTATTTTAATTTGTTTTGTTTCGTTTTTTATATTTTTTTTTTTACGGACAGGTCTGTTCGATTTTTTTTTTTGATTTATTATAAATAAATCGGGCAGTTTATTTTCTCAAAAGAAATTTTAGTACAAAGGTAGAAATATTTCCCTAGCAAAATAGTATCTAAAAATAGAATCTCTAGCGTCTCAAGACGTCCTCCGGTGGGGTAGCAGGATCCTCCTCCGGGTCTTCCTCCTCCGAACTCGGCGGCAGTAGATCGTCAAAGATAGTGTTCAAGTCTTGCCCATGGGCATCGATGTGCTCCTTTAGTATTAGGTTTTGTGTAGTGAGGGTTTGGACTTGGCGTTCGAGTTGGTTTATGCGGTGGTGATCCGCCTCTCTCAAGTTGCCCATGTGGTGCAAATTGGCCTCCAATTGAGCCATACGGTATTTCATTTGTTCTATCGTTTGATGGGAATCAAGGTGAACGTTCATCATCTTGATCATCAACTGCATCACGTCTTGACTAGCCATCTATCGCAAGCAAGAGATCTAAGTTAATATTCGCCAAGATTCTAAGTTCAATTTCGCCAAGATTCTAAGTTCAAATTTGCCAAGATTCTAGGTTCAAATTCGCCAAGATTCTAAGTTCAAATTCGCCAAGATTCTAAGTTCAAATTCGCCAAGATCCTAAGTTCATAAAAGAGATGCAATATTCAAATGCAAATGATGATCCTCCCAAAAATAATTTAATGCACCATATATATATATATATATATTTCCATGGGTTTTAAAAAATAAAATTTTTCCATGGAAATAATACTTTAAAATTTAAAATAATAGTCAAAACATTAATAGTACTTTAAAAATAATAATGGTTTAAGAATAATAGTTTAAAAATAGCCGGGCTTTGATACCAACTTGTAACACCCCGGTTTTTGATAACCCAGGTCGGGGTGTCACCGCCACACCTCTCTAGTAAGACACGGTTTCTCCGGGCTTACTAAAAAGATGCAAGACTAGGTATTGCAGTATTTAAAACATTTAAAGCATTCAAAACAGCCCATACAATATAATTCGAAAATAATAATATCATAGTGCAGCGGAAATAATATTTAAGTATAGTATTGCAGCGGAAAAAGTAAATAGGGCCGACATGGCCAAAACACGGGTTAAACAGGCCCGTTCATAATGTAGTCTAGTGTACGGAATCAAAACAAAATAATGTTCCCAAAATCCCATGCATGAATCGTGCTCATACATGCTCATTCCACATACTCTGTAAGAAAAAGGAATAAAAATGGTTTGGTCAGCACAACTTGCTGAGTAAGTTAATACATGCATGATCGTAGGGTTTAAAAGCCATTAATTTAATAATTAAATAAAAGCATAATAATAACATAATATTCAATTTAATCTAATCAACTATCCAATTGCATAATTTATTTCAGGGCTCTATTTAACAACACATTTCGCATGATTTAAAATAATATCCATAATTTAAATAAAGCATTTAAATAATTTAATTGGACAACAAACATAATTTAATCTAATTTAATTTAATTTAATATCCTCATTACATCCCAAATTTAGTATTTCAAGTATTTCACGATTGCATCGCAATCTCAACAAGTTTAGCCGGTAGCCCGACGGCCGCAACCGTATCAGCCATACCCAGTACCACTCCGAAGCCTCGGGAAACCCATGTGGATATTCTCGAGAGTGTAGGCTCTATATCTCATGCCTTTTTGGCAATATCATATCTCAAGTTTAGCGCGCGGGGTCACCATCGTCCATTAAGGCACGAAGTGAATCGTTAGGGGCCACCCTGCAGAGCACTCACTCCTAATTTTAATTTATCAAGTTTGTAAGGGGATTTAATTTCAAAAATCTGATTTCAATTTTATTTATTTAAAAATAATATTTCAATTTATTTCAACCCTAAATGTTAATTCCATGTTCCAACAAGATTTCAAAATTTGATTTCCGGTATACCACAGTTTACTCTAAAATTCGTCTAAAATCAGATTTAGTTCCAAAAACTTTGAAATTTCACGACTAACTCCGAAACGTCGAGATCTACAACTTTCGTGTTTTAACGTTTTCAATCCGAGATACCAAAATAGGTCAAAAACACCAATTTTCACAGAAACACAAATCTGTCCGAATTTCATGTGTCACAGTTTAAAGATTTCGAATTCTACCATAGCAATTCAACTCAAAATTTGATGAAAATTTACAGAGACCATCTTAAAATATTTATCTACAACTTTCATGTTCAGCCAAAGATCTAAATCAGTCTGGAACCTATGTCAAAAACGTGATCAAAATCGGACATAAACTCTGTCAAGAATTTCAAGATCTAGTGTCAAGCAGTTCGGTTTCGGTTGGTTTTCACATATCAAATCATCTCTAAAAATTCTGAAATTTTTACAGTAGATAGATCTAAGCCTTAGGAACGTTTTTCATGTTTTAAGTTTTTCTGTTTGAAGTCGTTTTAAGGTTCGGAAAAATTCGACAAAACTGTTGCGCCGGTAAAAATCATATGTTGACAGATTTTCGAATTCTTGTCTAAACTTTTAGGTTTAAATGTTTTAGTTACTCCCAAAACCATGTAAGTATTAACTTACAGAGTTGTGAACGTCCGGGATCGTCTATTTCGAAGGCGTGGCTTCCAGTCCACCGTTTCTCCTCTCCTTTCGTCGGGTTCTACGATCTAGAACCAATACGAGGTGTAGAAGGGAAAAGGAGAAGATTAGGATTCGTTTTCGAATCATATATTGAACATGGATTGGATCGGGACTTACCACAACGTTGGAGATCTTGAAATTTTCGTCCAACAGTCCAAGCCTTGGTTTCGTGCCTCCGACAACTCCGGATTTAGGGTTTCGAATGTGTAGAGAGTTGTAAAAGTGTTCGGGGCTTCCATGGGGGTTTATTTATAGATAGCTACAACCTAGGGCGTCCAAAATCTGACCCTAAGGGTCTTGAGTCGAAAGAAGTTCAACCGAAAGTCGAAAAATCCGCGTTCGGGCGAGAGATTCACGCAACGGGCGAATCTGTCGCGTGGCGCGGTCGTGGCGCGCCCAATGCCTATGGACCGCGCGGCCACCGCGCCGACTTCGCCTGGACTTCGGTCCGGGCGGGTCGTGCAATCCGTCGTGCTTTTCCTCCTCTCTTTCGGATTTCTATCCCTCTATGCTCCCGAATTCCGAATTTCCGGGGTATCTTCGGGTTTACGAAAGTAGGAACCCCGTATAATTTATGTTTGGACTCGAATCCTCGAGTTCATTGGTGTCGGGTTTCGGTGTATAATTTATTTAACTTTAATCCATCTTTTTATAATTAAATTCATTTAATTCCTTTTTATGTAAAATCTCATTTCTCATTTCCTTACCTTTATTTATTTATTGGCTGGATTTATTTATTTATTTATTTATGGTATTTATTTTATTTATTATTTATTTATTTAATTATTGTTTTATTTTATGTTGGAAAATTCTCGGGTATTACAGAATTGATCTTTACAATCTAAATGAAAGTTGTAGAAAATCATGTCTAGTATGTGTGTATAAAATTTCAGAAATTTTGGAGTCCATTTGATATGTCAAAAAGTCGAGTTTTGAAACCGTCAAATCTGAAACCTGACAGCATACTATTTATGTGAAAAACTTGATTTTTGACTTGTTTCTTTAACCCGGATCGAAAAACTTAAAACACGAAACTTGTTCATCTCTGTGTTTTCGAGTTACTGGTGAAATTTCTGAATTTTCGGACTTAAAATGAATTTTTAAATAATTACGGAGTAAGACAGCGACTTGTGTAAAGTTATATTTTGAGAAACTTGTGAAATTTGCGAATTGTGTTCTTACCTTGCGGGTTTGATTCCCCAAGGGCGATTGTTTGTTTTCCTGCGGATTCGATTCCCCAGGATGTGTGTTGATTCCTATGGGTTCAATTCCCTAGGATGTATTTGAGTTCTTGCGGGTTCGATTCCCCAAGGGCGATTGTTTGTTTTCCTGCGGGTTCGATTCCCCAGGATGTGTGTTGATTCCTATGGGTTCAATTCCCTAGGATGTATTTGAGTTCTTGCGGGTTCGATTCCCCAAGGGCGATCGTTTGTTTTCCTGCGGGTTCGATTCCCCAGGACATGTGTTGATTCCTACGGGTTCGATTCCCTAGGATGCGTTTAAATTCTTGCGGGTCCATTTCCCCGAGAACAAATTATATTAGATCATATCGAACAAAATTGAAAGAGTAAAATCCTTGAAATATCAAATCCTGAAATTATGAGAAAATTAAGAGACTTGAATATTTTCTTTGTTTAAATTATGCCTTGCAAATTATCTTACCATGTAAGTTGAATTATGATCACATGGAAATCCTTATTTTAAATTATGTCATTTATTTATTAGTGGATGATTAAC
The DNA here is from genome assembly GCA_030278955.1 of Hygrophila difformis. Classification (NCBI taxonomy): domain Eukaryota; kingdom Viridiplantae; phylum Streptophyta; class Magnoliopsida; order Lamiales; family Acanthaceae; genus Hygrophila; species Hygrophila difformis. Next base: position 29,645,344 of record JAOANR010000009.1, on the reverse strand, counting down.
TTAAATTGTGTATTACCTACAAGCATGTTTTTATTAAATTTAATTAAAAGGCTTTGAAACCCCTAAATCATGCTAGGTGTTAACTTACTCAGCACGTTTTGCTGACCCAACCGTTTTTCCCCTTTTCTTTCAGAGTATGAGGATTATGCATCATCATATGCATACATGGGAACATTTGGGGGAAATCTCTATTTTAAATTCCTGCATTTAGTTACGACTTGCATGAACGGGCCTGTTTAACCCGTGTTTTGGTCATGTCGGCCCTATATTTAAATTCCGCTGCAGTACATGTATGAAAATATTATTCTCCGCTGCAACTTTGATATTATTAATTTTAAGTTATATTACAATGGGCTGTTTGAATGTTTTAAATTCTGAAAAACCATAGCCTTGCATCTCTTTAGCAAGCTCGGAGAAACCGTGTCTTGCTAGGGAGGTGTGGCGGTGGCATCCCGGCCTGGGTTATCAAATCCGGGGTGTTACAGAGGATCATAAACTCTAGCATTTCGGATCTCTTGAAGTTTGCAGCAGTATTTGGTGAGTCGTTTCACATATTTAGGTAGTGGTTGAGGATTAAAGTAATCCAGCTCCAACCCTGTTTGATCTTTTGGATTGATGATTCTATAGCATTCCTGATTCCACTCAGCCATGCATTTCTTTTTCCTTTCCAAAAGTCTTTCAAGTCTGATTCCACTGGGGAGATGCTTATCATTAATGAGAAATATCATTTGGTCTTCCCAGAATTTACTCATCCTGTCCCAGAATGCTTCTTCTAAATCAATCATCAATGATTCCTTTTCTTTCTCTGGTATATGTTGAATCATCATTGGATTGACATAAAAGATTGGAGGTGAAATTTCCATCCCTAACCATCCACAACTTTTCTGAATCTGCTTCACTATCTCAGTTGTCCTCCTGCTTTTCATCAAAGATTGATCCTTTTTGTCCGATTCAATACCTCGAGCTTTTAATTCTTCATACGTCATCTTATGGATCCTTTAAGAAAAATGAAAGGAACTGATTAAATCAGGATTACCATCCTCACATTTAGAGTTTTGCTCTAAATGTGAAGGCGTGCAAAGAAATTTCAATGTTAATTTTTCCATTCTCTATGCATATATATATTTTAATATCACCATACTCACATTTAGAGATTTGCTCTAAATGTGGAAATTAAAATGTTGACTGAATGTTGGAGAGAAATTAACACCAAAATAATATTGATAAAGCATTGTCAAAACAGAACATATTACAAAACATCATTCGTCATGCTATTGCAAAATTCAGCAATTATTTCGACTCCCTCTTGATATTCAAAGGGGAGGAGCTTCTCCGTGAGCACCAAATCCGGTAAACAAATTACAATGCTCAGCAGCTAGACAGCTCATACAGTAAATTGAGGTGACCCCATAAAAGTTCGTTGAACAACTATGATTGTTGTCAAAGAAATTTTGATAGTTGCAAAATCTTTTCTTGGGTTGTCCTTGGAATGGTGAAATGAATTCTTCTTGATTTGATAGCCATCCTCTGACTTGGAGTTGGAGATCCTTCAGCCTTCGTCTATTCTTACAAAGAGTAGCGAAAAGCCAAATTCCCTTCTCCTGCTCTTCAGTTTCATCCTTACTTAAGAGCATAAATGCTTTTATGTAAATTGATGGAGGATGGTTATCAGCAATAGCAGCTTTCAAGAGGTTAAAAGCTGCTTGTTCATTCTTATGTTTGACAAAGAGATGTAGTGCTTCATGCAATTGGAACATCCAGTTCCCTGCATTTCTGCAGCTGTCAATGAATTCTATTAGTGATTTCTCAAAAGTTGCCCATCCCCAAGCAGAGAATTCTTCAAGTGTAGCCCTCTTCAGCACTAAGGGATGCTTGGAAGCCTCATTTAACGCTTTACAAGTTAATTTGCAATTGAACACAGTTTCAAGATGATCAAATGCCAATCTTGACAAGATGTTCCCAAGAATCTCATAGGGAAGATCTGTGATCTGAGTTTCCCCTGATCCAGATTCCTTTGATGAAGTTTTTGGTTTCTTTGAGGAGCTTCCAATTTCAACACTGAGTAATATTTGAAGAAGATAATGGAATTGAATTAAGAAAAAGGACGTAAAGGAATGAAAATGCAAGAATTTTAGGGCAACAAGTGAAATAGAAATGTATCAGCAAGTAGTTCCAAAAGAAATTACAACCCAAAATTACCAAAAACACAAAAGTTAGCCATAGTAGTTTTCCTATCTAGAAAATACTGGACTACTCAGGGATTGACAATTTCTTCTTCGTCAGAATCACTCCACAACATTTCATCAGGGAAAACCTCACCACAATACAACCTGAATTGCCTAACTATGTCAAAGAATTGACAAGGGATACAGTCCATCCTGACATATGGAGGTAGAAATGCTCGTTTCTGCAATGTATGATCTTTGCAATAACTCCTTTCTTCTTGACCTTGGAAAGGATTTGGGATTCTCGAAAAGTGGATCAACCAATGGAAAAGATAGAGCTTAATGAAAACAACATCTAGGACATCCGAGGCTACTGTTTTGATCAACTTTAGACCCACTTCATTTAGCTTATCATCTTGTTTTGTCAAGAGAAGCAAAGCTCTGAGGAGGATGGTCGGTTGATGTTCATTATCTAGTCCTGACTTGAGTTCAAAAGCTTTCTTCTCATCCCTTTCATCAACAAATGCTATGAGTGCAGGTTCAAATTTAAACATATAATTCCCTGCATTCTGGCATTCTTGAATGAACCTTCTCTGATTATCAGGATAGACATTCTCCCTCCATCTCATACATGTCTCCAGAGTTACTCTCTTATACACAAGATGGGTTTTGCTCGCTTGATAGAATATTGGAGAAACTTCTGATACCCTAAAGAGTTCTCTCACACTGACTTTCCCCAGTCTCGACATGATGTCCCAGCAACTCAGTAGGTAAGTCAGATATCTGAGTTCCCAAGAGTTGTGGATTTCTAGCATTTCTGCTTCCAGAAAAGAATACAATGAGGAATACAGAAGAGAACTTTTTATTGAAAGTGATGGAACTGACAATTTGAAAATAAGATTTCATTTCTATTGCCAAGCTCCAATAACATCATGTGGAAAATCCGTCAGTTGTAGTGCAGAGACCTCAGAAAGATACTCTCCAATTTTAACACTGTTTAAGCGAGTTTTAGAGAAAAGGCTTTTAGTTATAAGAAATCTAAGTGTTTAATTCTACGATTTCTACAGCCAGAATGAACTCATCGAGAATTCAGAATCATAAACCCTTGGTCTAATGGTGTAATCCGAAAACAAACATTGCAGACTAGAACAACAATGTGAAAAATAGGATGAACTAAAGAGCTTACGGATTGTGTCCGGCCATTTCTTCCCTGATCAAGTTTCTGAAAGAAACTGCTGCGAAAATGATTGAGAGCGGAAGTCTTAGTTTGTGACGATTTCTTCTCGGGAGAGAAAAAGATAGAAGAACTGATGAAAAGTTTGGAAATGACAACTGAAGGGAATGATTGCAAAGATATAGCCGACCTATCTCTGGCTAAGATATGCAAGGGTCAAAATAGTAAATCTTGTTTCTGTAGGGAGTAATGATTAAGCCTAAAATAAGCCTATTTGAGAAACAAATTTATTAAAATGACTGAAATAAAATCTGGTGCAAAAGATAAGATCAAGTCATCATTCAGCACAAGAAAATAAGGCGAGGAGTAAAGAAGACATATCATAAGCAGAAGACTCAGAATTAAACAAAAATTAAGAGAATACATAATCATTCAATCAAAATCTGAATCAGTTTCTAATTCTGATTCAGATTCAGGTACATATTCATCGAAAACTTCTCTTAATTCTCTAATCAAATTGGTAACCTCACAACACAAACAATCAATGTTTGTGGCACCATAATTATAGTGTGGAGGCTCCCTAACTAAGTCTCTACTATGTGGAGCTATGTAGTCACAGTAGTAACGATGCCTCTGTCCCAGGAAAGGGTTAAGCTCTTCTTCACTGTCGACGAAAACCCTGCTGATCTTCTCCTTAATCTTGTGGATGTGCTCTTCCTCTTTAAGGATTGATCCAAGCAAATACAGTCCTTCATCAATCTCTTCAAGGCTCTCTGAACTCAGCAGTATGAAAGCTTTGATGAAGATTGAAGGGTGATGATTATCCTCTATTCCAGGCCTGAGGATTTCAAAAGCGGCTTCCATAAGCCCTGTGCTGCGGAAAGCCATGAGCGCAGGTTCAAGTTTGAGCATGAAGTTTCCTGCTTCTCTGCATCTTTCCATTATCTGTCTGTAGTGGTTATCATGCGTTCTCTCCGCAGTGATTCGCTTCACTACATTTGCTCTCCTCCAGACTGCAGGCGCCTTACTTGCTCTAAGGAATTTCTTGCAAGTTGGGGCTATTTTGGCTACGTCTTTAATCTCTTCCTTTCCCAATCTTGAGAGGATGTCTCCCAAAATTTCATCAGGGATATCTAGGATGGAGGTTCTGGCATTGGGAGCTGCTGCGGCCATTTTGATTTCTGATGAAGATTGTAGGATAATCGTTCTAATGTGGAAATGTTTGAGAGTAAGGAGAGAAAGAATCGACTAGATTTTATAGCAGAAAAACTGAATTCTGCCATAATTACAGGCGGTTGAAACGACGTGTGATGGTTAGTGCAGAGGAAGAAGAAGTCTGAAAAGGGTATTTTAGTCTTGAGAAGTTTGAAAATTCTATCTGTTTAGTATTCTCAAACTCTCGCTTTGTTACTTGTTATCGCGTGATTATGTAAACTGTCTCTCGCTTCGTAAATTACAAGGCGAGGGAGAATTCTTGTATATTCTCCAGAGAAAATGGTCACGCTTCATGTTTCAACAAAGCGTAGACATTAAATTCTTTGTCATTTATGAACAAAGTAGGATAGAATTAATAAAGATGAGACAAATCAAATTTATAATAATGAGAACTTGAACTTATCACCTCGCTTTATAATTTTTACCAAGCGTGAATGAATGTAGTTCATCTTTATCCACGCTTTGTGAAATAGCAAGAGAGTGAACTCAGAATTCGTTCATACTTTATTTCCAAACACTTAATACTCAAAACCTGGTTGAAGATTTCCTTCTTATCCCTCTTCAATCCATCACAGCTTCATTTCTCGAATTCCTGAAAATATATAAAATAAAAATTAGAGATAGAACAAATATCAAAAGAAAAAGGGAAATACTACTCAGTTAACCTGGGTAGTATCCACCCCCTATATATATATATATATTTTTTTTCCAGAAAAACTAGGGATTATCCAAGTATTCAGTCTGAATGTTTAAATCTTGTTGACCAATATATTCTTTAAGTCTGTGTCCATTTACAATCTTTTCTCCTTCACTGAGCATGATTGTGACTGCTCCATTGTCATGAACAGCTACAATGGGGAATGGGCCTGTCCACCTTGATCTAAACTTACCTGGAAATAATTTCAAACGAGAATTGTAAAGTAAAACCAATTGACCAACATGAAATTCCTTATGTTTAATTTTTGAATCATGAATTTTCTTGCAATCTTTATAAATCTTGCTGCTTTCGTAGGCTTCCAGTCTCATTTCCTCCAATTTTGACAGATCAAATTTTCTGTTCTCTTGTCCCGATTGAGTATCCATATTGAGCATCTTAATGGCACAATATGCTCTGTGCTCTAATTCAACTGGAAGATGGCAAGCTTTACCAAAAACTAATCTATAAGGAGACATTCCTATAGGAGTCTTGAAAGCAGTCCTGTATGCCCATAAAGCATCATCAAGTTTCTTGGACCAGTCTTTTCTTGTAGTATTCACAGAAGCTTGCAAAATGTGCTTGATTTCTCAGTTGGATACCTCTACTTGACCACTTGTTTGAGGATGATAAGGTGATCCAACTTTATGATGTACTCCATACTGCTTGAGTAGCTTCTTAAAAAGCTTATTCACAAAGTGAGATCCCCCATCAGAAATTATGGCACGTGGAGCTCCAAACCTTGTGAAAATATTCTTTTGAAGAAACTTGGTCACTTGCTTAGCCTCATTATTGGGCAGGGCTACTGCTTCAACCCATTTTGATACATAGTCCACTGCTACTAAAATGTAATGATTGCCATATGAAGGGGGAAAGGGTCCCATAAAATCAATTCCCCAAACACCAAATATTTCTACTTCCAAGATTCCTTTTTGTGGCATCTCTTCCCTCATTGAAACATTTCCCAATCTTTGGCACCTATCACACATCTTGATAAGTTTTTGACAATCCAAAAAGATAGTTGGCCAAAAGAAACCACAATCTAAAACCTTTCTTGCAGTTCTTGCTGGGCCATGATGACCTCCTAAAGGATTCTCATGGCATTTTCTAACAATTTGGAATCCTTCTTTTTCATGAACACAACGCCTAATAACTTGATCTGAACAAAACTTAAATAAGAAAGGATCATCCCAGTAGTACTTCTGAATTTCTCTAAAGAATCTAGACTTCTGATGAGAGTCTTTGAACTTGGGGATAATTTTACAAGCCAAATAATTGGCGAAATCAGAAAACCAGGGACAGTCAAACTGATGTAACTGCAAAGCATATAATTGCTCATCTGGAAATTTGTCATTCACAGCTTCTTCTTTTTCTGTTCGTTCCTCCAATCTTGAAAGATGATCTGCTACTCCATTATCTTTCACTTTTCTATCTTTAATAACAATATCAAACTCTTGTAAAAGTAAAACCCATCTTATTAGCCTTGGCTTAGCTTCTTGCTTTGAAAAGAGATACCTTAATGCAGAATGATCTGTGTAAACTATAGTTTGAGCTCCAATAAGATATTGTCTAAACTTATCAAAGGCAAAAACTACAGCATACATTTCCTTCTCTGTTGTAGTGTAGTTGATTTGTGCATCATTAAGAGTGTGACTTGCATAATATATAACATGATGTTTGCCTTCTTTATGCTGCCCCAAAACTGCACCTACAGCATTATCACTAGAATCACACATAAGTTCAAATGGTAAACTCCAATCAGGAGATTGAACTATAGGTGCAGTGATAAGCTTGTCCTTTAGAGTTTTAAAAGCATCTAAGCAATCCTCATCAAAGTTGAATGGTACATCCTTATGGAGTAGGTTACATAAAGGTCTTGCTATTTTAGAAAAGTCCTTAATGAACCTTCGGTAGAAGCCAGCATGTCCAAGAAAACTCCTTACTGCCTTAATTGTCTTAGGAGGTGGTAAATTTGCTATGGCAGAAACTTTGGCTCTGTCAACTTCTATTCATGCTCTGGATACTTTGTGTCCTAGTACAATGCCTTCTTGAACCATAAAGTGACACTTCTCCCAATTAAGAACCAGGTTAGTGTCTTCACATCTCTGCAAAATTTTTGACAGATTTTTTAAACAGTCCTCAAAATCATTGCCATAAACACTAAAATCATCCATAAATACTTCAATGCATTTCTCAATAAAATCAGAAAAGATACTCATCATGCATCTTTGAAAAGTAGCAGGAGCATTACATAAACCAAAAGGCATTCTTCCGTAAGCAAATGTTCCATATGGACAAGTAAAAGTTGTTTTCTCATGATCTTCACTAGCAATTACTATTTGATTATAACCAGAATATCCATCCAAAAAGCTATAAAATGGTTTACCTGAAAGTCTTTCTAACATTTGATCAATAAAAGGTAATGGAAAATGATCTTTTCTTGTGGCAGTGTTTAATTTCCTATAATCAATGCAAACTCTCCAACCAGTTACTGGTCTTGTAGGTACTTCCTCACCATGCTCATTAGTTACAATACAAATTCCTCCCTTTTTGGGTACAACTTGTGTTGGACTTACCCATTTGCTATCAGAAATAGGATAGATTATACCTGCATCAAGTAGTTTGATTACCTCCTTTCTGACAACTTCTTGCATCGGTGGATTCAGCCTTCTCTGTTGTTGTCTGGATGGTTTGTACTCATCTTCCATTAGAATCCTATGCATACAAATATGAGGACTAATGCCTTTAATATCAGCTATAGTCCAAGCAATTGCCTGAATATGACTCTTAAGCATGCACACTAGAGCTTGTTCTTGTTTTTCATTCAATTTGGATGAAATTATTACCGGAAGCTTCTTTTTATCTGCCAAAAAAGGCATACTTAAGATGTTCTGGTAATACTTTAAGTTCAAGCTCTGGTGGATTTTCTATGGATGGAATCAGTTTACTACGAGTTTGCACTTCCAATTTTAAATCAAGTCCTTCTTCCAAAGGATCTGTTTTGTCAGTGTCATCCTCAGATTGCTCTGAAGATGTCACATCCTCACTTTCTGTTCCGTCTTTGACTTCACCAGTCTCAGGACCAGCGAATCTAACCGCGCACAAGTAAGCAAAAGTAGCATCTTCAGTATTTGTGAGTGGGGTGAGAATGTTCTCAGTTACATCAGTAGAAAAGAGATAAAGCTATCTTGAAAATTTTCTACTCCTATGTTACTGGAGTCAACTCCCCTTTTCTTTACATTGGATTCGAAAGCATTAAAAGGATATGCTGCCATTTTCATCATGTCAAAAGTAACCTCCTGATTTTCCACATGTAGCTTGACAATGCCGTTTTTGGCGTCAATCATGGCTCCTGCAGTAACCAGGAATGGCCTCCCCAGAATGATGGGAATTCTGACATCTTCATCAATGTCCAAGATAACAAAATCAGCTGGAAAACATAAGCCTCCGGTTCTCACTAGGACGTCCTCAATGATTCCTTCTGGTCTGGTGCTCGATTGATAAGCAAAGAAAAGAGTCATATTTACTGGTCTCATCCTTCCAAGATCCAATCTTCTAGCCATAGCAAGTGGCATAACATTTATGCTGCTGCCCAAATCAGAGGTAAGGTGAAGCTCCCTGGATCTTCAAGCTTTAGGGGAATTCTTCGTTGTAAGACCATGCTGCAATTCTGGTTCATGATCACCATTTGCTGCTCTCCCGCGCTTCATTTCCCTGAAATCAATTCTTTCAGAAACTTAGCGTAAGTGGGCATTTCAGCAATTAATTCAACCAAAGGGATTGATATTTCAATGGCCTTAATCTTTTCAAGAAATTTCTTAAATTTAATTTCTTGAAGATCATTTTTGAGTCTCCCAGGATATAGCACCCTGGGCATGTGTTCATCCAGTAGGTCCTTTTTGTTACCTGTAGAGTTAGAGATAATATTACCTCCCTCTTTTTCCTTTGGAAAAGAATGTTCCGAGACATTCTTTTCCAGACCCTTATCTTCAAGAACTCCTCCTTCCTCATACTGATCATCTTCTTCCATAGTTTGGACATCTTTGAATTTCTTTTGCTGCAGTAATCTCTCTCTTTTCTTTTCAAACTCAGGATCAAGAACTTCTTTTCCTCCCCTTAGTGTAACTGCTTTACATTGTGGATTAGTTTCAGAAGAACTTGGTAATTTCCCTTTTTCCCTTTGCTGCAACAGCTTTGCCATTTCTGTGACTGAATTCTCAATACTTTTTATTGAAGCCTGCAGCTGATTATTTGTCTCAGTTTGCTTAGCAACAAATTCCTTCAAAGCATTCTCAACTTTCACAGCATAAGCATTATCTTGAACAGCAGGATAGACTACTGGTGGATTTGGTTGAGGTTGAAAGTTTGCAGGCATTGGTACGAAAGGTACAAATGGTCTGCTTTGCTGATGAATTTGTTGAGGGAGTCTCTGCGAATACATTTGCGGCTGAGGATAAAACTGTTGTTGTTGACGAAATTGCTGCTGGTTCTGTTGAGGAGGATTCAGAAGATGGGCATTCTGCACATTTTGAGTGTTACCATAGCTCAAATTAGGATGTTTGTTCTGAAATCCAGTGTAATTGCAACTTTCATCCTATTTCGGTGTTTCCTACATCTGTGGGCATTGATCATTGTGATGAGGTCCAGCACAAATTCCACACTGATAAACTTGTTCCACGGCAGTGGGTTGAAGAATCATCACTGGTTATTGTTGTTGCTGCATTTGCTGACTTGCCTTCTGAGCCAACTGTAAGTCTGAAATCTGCTTAGTCTCATTTTTATCTGTATGAATGACAAGACTCTTTCTTGTAGGTGATGGAGGATCATCATCTTGGAGGACTGCTCTGCTTGCAGTCATGGTGTCTATGGTCGACCAAGCCTTATCAACTGGCATTTGAAGTATTTGTTCCCCACCAGTGGCGTTGATCATCATCTGCCATGTGGAAGAAAGGCCTGTGAAGAAAATTTTCAGAAGTCTTCTTTCTGTGATACCATGCTGCGGGCATCTTTTCAACATATCAAAGAATCTGTCTCGAGCATCCTTCAAGGATTCTCCTTTTCTCATCTTGAAGCCAGAGATTTTGTCTACCCATTCATCTACTTTACTTTCTGGAAAGTATTTGAGTAAGAAATTCTTGACCAACTCCGGCCAAGTAGCCTTCTGTTGAGCATTCAATGAATCATACCATTCTTTTGCAGATCCATCCAAGGAAAATGGAAACATTGCCAGTTGAATGTCCTCTCTTGAAGCTCTCCCTTTCTTGACAGTCTTACTCAATTCAAAAAATTTCTTCAGATGCAAATTTGGATCCTCAGCACTCAAACCATAGAAAGCTCTGGAGGATGCCAAGTTTAAGATACCAGGTGGTATATCAACTTCTTCGTCCGTCCCTGCCAAATATTGATCAACATTAGGCTGTCAAGGTTGATATTGCTCTTCTTGAGGATTTGGAGCAGGATTGACAAAGTTAGGAGGAAAATAATGCTGATGGATGAATGGTGGTGCTGCATCCCTTTGAACATGTCCTCTTGGTCGTATGTTATTCTGATTTCCAGGCTGTCCGTTTGGTAGGTTTCCAGGTCCGTCATTTTGCCCATTGTTGGCCATCTCAGTTATTGCTGAAAGTGTTCCTTCCACAAGTTCTTTCTGCCTCCTTCTTGCGTTCGTTCTGATCAGCCGTGCTGTTCTCTCAAGTTCACAATTAAAAGGGAGCAAAGGTTGTCTTGAGGATCTGGTTATTCTTTCGGTCATAAACTGTTGAGATTTCTGATATAGACAAAATGAAAGAATCAGAGGAATTAAAGAATATATAAATAATAATTACAAATGAACCAAAGAATAAATGTAGTTCTAAAATTCATAACACTACACCCTCCCCGGCAACGGCGCCATGAGGCTTTTAGGTAAATCCTGCTACAATACTCTCAACAGTCTTTAAACTATAATCCTACAGGACTGTTAAAGAGCTTGCCTAATTTTCCTACCGAAAGCGCACGGTATCAAGCTGCAGTATTTTTTTTTTATTGTCAGGATCGTTCATTAGACAGTTACACGATAGAAGCGTTTTAATAGTATTACGAATCTTAGAACTCAACACTCTTCTTAGGTTCATGAATGGTGCAATGATGATGTAGAATCAACTAATACTGTAAAGACAACAAGTAAATTGCATAAAAGCTATAAAGAATCTATTACCAAACTATTACTAAGGTGTATGCATGAAGATGGAATTATGATTCATGAGTTGAAAATTATTGTGGACCAAGACAAACAAATGAAATAGGAATATGATGAGATTATCATACTTCAATGATTAAAAATAAGATGAAAGCTCATTGAGATAAACGAATCCTCCTTGCAAGTTAATCAAATCTTCATGTCTTAAATCACTTCCCAAGACAGGTACTTGTGATTCAGTGTCATGACATTCTAAGCACTGAAATCATGGGATACTATTATCATAGGATGATCGGTCAGACTCATTCTGTGACAACAGCTTTTAGAACTATCACTTAATCTGTCTCTTTCGAATTCAGATTAAGCCTTCGAAGACTCAAGGTCACACCTAAATCATCTTATATTCATCTGAACTTGAAGTTGTTCTTTTTATTACTCTAAGACAGGTCAAAAATCACATGACCCTATGTTGGATGTCCTCTACAAGAAATGAAAAAGCGAGTATTTAAATCTATCATCCAATGGTTTCATAAGACTTATCTTCTCAGAGTAATTCCTTCAAGTAGTTATAAGAAGTAATAGTCCTGTAAGTATATCAAGATGAGATTGCTATTCAAAATCCTTGACTTATCCAGACCACTCAGATTGATACAGATGCTTTAGCTTGAGAAATCTCTGTAAACAAATCTAATTACCTATGACTTGACTCAGGATTAGTAAGACTTAGAAAGAATATTTAATCTCCTACCCATAGCATATAGTAGAAACCATAGAGCTATGAACCCTGGAAATTAATCTTCTTATACTTCCTACTAGTTATTGGGACAAAAGATGGTTTTTGAAACATCTTTCCCTTTTAAACGACAGGTACTAAATGCCCAACTAAAGAACAAGTTTGTTCTTCATTACCCTGAGTAAATAATGTTTGGGAAAATTTATATCATTATCCTTCTCAATGTGCTGGTGAAAATACTAACATGAATTCCAAATATGAATTGTGAGTCTATATTTAAGAAGTAGGACTACTCATCATAAACAGGGAAATATCCCAAAATATCATAAGTATAAGTAGTATTATATGTATAAAGAAACGATGAGGGTTCTGAGTCCTCTTATTCAAAATGCTAGGGTGTTCCCAAAATATAAACTGGAAACTAGACAGAGTTAGGAAATTACTTTCCTCAGAAAAAGATTTAAGAAATAATCCAGCAAAATAAGTGTCCAAGATAGCTCGCAGTAACTATTTTGGGTTTCAAACTATGAACATTCCAATTTTCCGCACGCTATGTCTGTATAGCGTGGAGGGAATTATTGTTCAAGGAATGTTCCCCAGATTTGGCTAATACAAAGAACTGAATGCCTCGCAGTAGTATATGTGAAGAATGCGGCGAGAGTACTCAATTCCTATTTATAGAGTAGGTGTTATATACTTATATTGAATACTTAGTTGGCTTCCCAAAAGTAGGAACCAATTACCACGCTATATCAGGTTTATTTCCTTGCTTTGTCAGAAAGAACAAAGCGAGAATACTGAAATAACTAGTTATCGATTATTGTGTTAAGAAATTTCCTCGCGTCATCCTAATAAGAATGTGACGAGGATAATTCCCTATATGAAAGTAGATTATAAAATATTGTAACTCTTCCTTACTTCATCCCCTTGAGACTGCAGCAAGGAAAAAGATTTGAACCTCTTGAAAGGTTAAGTATTTGTATATTTTAGTTCTCAAAGATTATCACGCCATGATCGACACTGCGTGGGTCTTTTAGAATTTCAATTAACGACTAACACTGATCTTTATCAGTTGCATTAAAAATTAAGATCAAAGTACGTCAACAGCTGATTTATTTCTAAAATAAATAATTCGGCCAAGAACAAACCTAACTCGATCATACATTCGAGTTCCACAAAATCTTATGGTTAATCGATCATGGATTTAGAAAATTATTTCAAGCACAATTCTGCAGATCTGATTAACATCTTCAATCTGTTATTAAAATCTGAACATTAAACGTTGAGGTCTACTCTATTCCAAACAGAATCAAAGAAATATAACTTCCAACTGTAACCATTCAAGATCGCAACCCCAAAGATAAAAACAAGAGATTCAAAAATAAATCTTCTTTCATATATCATGTTTTGCATAGAAATTAAAAACAAGTACACCTGGATGTCTGATTTGAATCAGAATATCGCGAATGAGGGCGGAGAAGTCGGAAAACTAAATGGTAATCGTCATGATGGATGAACAAAAGCATTCCGATGGCAAATCCTCCTTTCCAGAGTACTATAAAACTAATCTACTAACTAAATTTGAAGAAAACTAATTGCAGAATCGAAATTACAATCTGAAGAACACGAATTACTTGCAGAAAAGTAAAACCTAACTACCTACCTAAGAAAACTCTAAACTGAACCGAAGAGTAAAATTGAGCTAAAATCTGCGTCCTTCCAGTTGTGTTGAGCTGATCTCCAAGGGGTCTTATTTATAGATGTGCGCGAATAACTTCCGTCCACCTGGAAAATAACTGCTCGCGTCAGAGTAGCTCTCCTCACGCCTTGTCCCAGTTCCTTCAAAGCGTGAGTTAAAATGAAGTTATCTTTCTCATCAAAGCGAGACAATCTTGATCTTTTCTTCAAATAACTTTCTCTCGCCTTGACTCTTGCAACTTCCTGGGCTTGCATGACTTTCCCACGTGATGTTGATTTAAGTGATCGCGTGGCCTTCAACAATATGTCTTCACTCGATCTCTGTACAGATTCCGCCTTAAGGTTCTCACTGCCTTCCCATTCTTCCCTCGCGACATCTGCCGCGAGCTTGCACTTATATCCTGCTTGATAACCAAAACAAGGATTATTTGCGGATAAAAACATGGCGAGAAATTCTTATGGAAAAATCTACAACTTCCGAGCTATTTCTATGCATTTCCCAGACATTCCTTAAATCTACATCTTCCAAGATCTTTTCAAAACTTTTCCATTTCAAATCTACAATCTAGGAAGAATGTGATCTAACATTGTTCTTAAAGACACAAAATTGGACAAAAATGACAGTCATAAGTGACTGTCATCAATAGTATAAGCGGAAATTTCACTCACTCTCAAATTTGGGTTTCATCATTGAACACTCATAATCAAATTTAATTAAATTATCCCATAAGCTTGCAATTAGACCAACTCGCCACCTACTCATTTCTTCAAATCGAGATCTCGAGGTCTTATTAAGGGTTGTAATGGGGTATACGGTTGTAACATCGGTATGGAAGGGAATTATTGAGTTAAGAAGTTACAAGAAATTATTCTATCATAACTTGGCATTGTTTTTATTTAAAATTTATGATCATCAATTATTTCTCTTTTTCTTTTGCCTTTCTTTTTCTATTGCATGACATTAGACTATGTCTAATTTGCTTTGTCATACGCAATTTATTTTTGTTGAAATGAGCTCAACATTTTTCTCTTTTTTTTCTCTCTCTCTTCTTTTGGAATCGGTTTCTTGAATACCGATTAATATATTCTTGATTATAAAAAATTCAATGCCTTGATAGAATTGGTTCGTGCACACTTGGGTTTGATTTTCTTTGTCTTTTTATAAGGCTAGGAAATTATAGTGGTTTCAAAGAAAAATTAGGCTTAAAGGCTCAGATTGGTTACTCCTAAAGGGAAAATATTTTTGAATTTGGATTTCAAAAGAATGCCAAAAATTTGGTTTTCTAGGTGCCTCAATCATGTGCTCGATTTTGGGAATATGACATGGTCTTGAATCGGTCCCAATCGCAAGTTCTAGTTTCCTTTAATCAAAATGATTTTCACACATCAAGGAAAAGAATGAGTAAAAGTGACTCATGGCTCAAATCTCACATGGAATGGTTCATTCATGTCATACAATATTCTTAAATCTAATCTTTGAAAAATACTTACACTCTATTCAATTAACTTCTCAACATGAAGACTCATTACCTACCAAGATGATTATATCATTAAATTTTTATAGCTCAAAACCTCAAAAATTTATATCATGCATGTCTTCAATTATATTATCCAAATTTAAAAGCTTGAAAATTTAATCATAAACCAAGATCTCATATGTGAATTTAAACTGACATATTCATGCATGCTTCGTGCTGGATATAAATATGTAATAATAAAAATAAACAAAACAAAAATAAAAATAACACACTTTTTTTAATATATAAATATTTAAGTGAAAAATCAACGTCCTCACATTTTGAGCCTTGCTCGAAATGTGAGTAAATCAATTCCTACTTAAACAAAAAATCAAAGCAAAAATAAAAGAGGAAGGAGGGAGGGGAAAAATACTTACATAAACATAATTCCGATAGTCTTTTTCGTCAAACCAATTATGTGTTCGACGATTTTCGCTATGTGTGATTGTTTGGTTCATCGAACAAGGCTAGTGTACGATGCCCAATACTTAGAAAAATTCGGATTTTCATCAAAATTGTTCAATCACATTTTTTTTTTGATTTTATAAAATTTAATCTACTTGCATAAATTAGGTTGGATTAATTATGTTCTTATAAAAATTATTCCGGATCTTAAATTGCTTTAAATTCCAGGAATATTTCTATTAATTACAGAATTGATCCAACCGGGAACCTGTTTTGACGCTTTAATTTTCTTTTTGGTGGTCCCACAAATCCCTGCAAAGCAAACATAGATTAAGTTATCGGATTTTCTCAAAAATATCAACATCCTCACATTTAGAGTCTTAGTACTCTAAATGTGAGTTAATAGATCACCATCCGAATTATTTAATATAATATGCACAAGAGATTTTTTTTAATATAATAAATAATAAATATATAATGATAAAATTATTCTGACTTGCAAAAATTTAGGTTGGATTATTTCTGTGCTTGTGAAAATTATTCCGGATCCTAAATTTCTTTAAATTCCGGATATAGTCTTCAGTCAATTACAGAACTAATCCAACCAGGAACCTGTTTAGATGCTTAGTTGGAACAGGGGCGACAACAAGTGAGATGGTGGCCGGCTGTTGGGGGTTGGAAAACATGGGGACAGGGGCGACTTCAAGCGAGATGGTGGCCGTGGCTTGTCCGGTGGTGGTGATCAGATGGTGGTCCGGTGAAGATGATGGAAATGGCGACGGTGGCGACGGCAAGTGGAGATGGTGGCCGTGGCTTGTCCGGTGGTGGTGGAGATGACAAAAACGTGAGTCTCACGTGTTTTGCAATTTTCAATTGCAAATTAGTGTAGTCCCAATGGTAGTCTCATGTGTTTTGATTTTCTTTTTAAATATATATATAAATAAAATTATATGGGCTTGCAAAAATCTAGGTTGGATCAATTCTGTGCTTGTGAAAATTATTCCGGATCTTAAATTTCTTTAAATTCTAGATACAGTCTTCAGGTCAATTACAGAACTAATCCAACCGGGAACCTGTTTCGATGCTTTATTTTTCTTTTTGGTGGCTCCATGACTCCTGCAAGAAAAATATCCAAATTTATTAGGTTTTCCCCTCAAATCAACATCCTCACATTTAGAGTCTTAGTACTCTAAATGTTTAATTGATTTGAGTGTACTTCTCTGCTCTGAAGCATATATACAAAACTAACTATGAGTAATCAGGAGTGTAATTCTCTTAATAAACGACGCCGCATCCTCCCCCGCAACGGCGCCATGAAACTTTTGACAATTTTCCACTATATGAGTATTTTCTTAAAAGAATATAATCCCGATTTAATTCAATTTAATGAAACCAGTTTATGATGATGGAGTTGGGATTAGGGATATACTCATAGGTTGTCACGTTTTTATGTACTCGTGTAGGAAACTGTGGCCCGAAAGCGCACGGTGTCAAAAATTGCAGTAATTTATAGTAAGACCGGATCGTTCACTGGAGGATGTACGATAGAAGCAGGTTCCACACCGTTTCATAAGATTTTCCACTCGGTTACTCGATTCAAGCTTGTGTTTGGTTTTAAGACTACTTGACATATTTAAAACTAAACTATGAAAGCAATAAAATTATTCTACAACGCGTAGTAAACTTACTCTAGAAAGCAATTAAATCTATTCTAAGAAAGCAACTAAAATTATTCTAAGGAAGCGGGTAAAATTATTCTCTAAACGCATGTAAGATTATGCTACACTATCTATAAAGCAGATTTAAAATGTGACAGAAGGGACATGGAGAAAATAATAAAGATTGGACAAGGGTCAGATGAAACAATAATTAAACTTCCATTTTAATTACACAGATCTTTGTTTAGGATAATCCATCAGTTAGCTAACTCTCATGCTTTCTATACTATGTTCTCTTTAACAGACAGGTCCTTACAGTAAGAATTTACATGCTCTTATGACCTCAAGATCTAAGATACCACAGATTAATAACTGCCCCTGCCGAGGTATGTTATCTATCTATGGTGGATAAGCAACACCCGACAAACCATTAATTGATATGCCAAGTACTCCTATCAATCCCCCATGTCACACCTAAAGTTCAAATCAAGTCCCCAACCATTCCATAACTCTTAAACCTTATATACGGCGGCCAACCTCTAATTCTTCCGAGTGACCTCTATAAAAGCATTTAAAAGAAAGCAGTAAGGAAAGCATTTTAAAATCCTATCTCTCGGAAGTTTTAAAAGTTATTTCATTTCGTTAGTATAAAAGAGCCCCCAGTCTTGGTGACCAGATGCAGATCAAGAACTCCCCAAATACCTGCAAACCTCAAGTGCACACAAATATCTGGGTGGTTATGAGATACAAACTAAATGAAACACACTAATAAATTAATCTATTCCGGATGTACTCACTCAGGACTCGAGACTAAGCTTTGGCAGAAGATGATAGTTGTTGAAAGAATACTAAACCCTATCTTAGAAATTATCCAAGGCCTACATGTTGTTCCTCTAGTATTAGTTATCACATCTTGTCTGAATCTAAGTGGACACGAACTTAATGTAATACTTAATATACTATTTCCACAACACAAAAATTTTGAGAAAACAATAGATAATTGATAATCATTCTCTACACAGGTACTAAACTCTCAATTAAAACACAGATCCTTTCATTCTAAATGAGACCTAATCGCCGACTCTGCTTCTAAGTTCTCAAAATTAACCCCCAATAGAAGATGAGTTTATCATAACTGTGGCATTTATCCCTTACTCAGATCCGGATTTTATAAAGTGATTTTTGTTGGAAATTTATTATGCAACATCTGATTTAGATCAAGACTTCTATGTCCAAAGAAAGGATCCCAAAATAATATGACCACAAAATCTACATAATAATATCATGTATATATGTATACGAGGAAACAGAATAGAGTACCCCAAAACATAATGGTGGGGTTAGACAGAATTTGATACACAAAGATGAATTAGCCTTGAGAAGAATTTGGCTAAAAAGAGTGCCATA
The DNA here is from genome assembly GCA_030278955.1 of Hygrophila difformis. NCBI lineage: Eukaryota > Viridiplantae > Streptophyta > Magnoliopsida > Lamiales > Acanthaceae > Hygrophila > Hygrophila difformis. Next base: position 29,626,500 of record JAOANR010000009.1, on the reverse strand, counting down.
AATAACTGGGGTAATCTGGACTGCAAACATCTGTTGTCCAGTTCCCAATCATTCCAGATGAAACGATTTTTAGACAGTAAGAGGCCTTCAAATGACAGTGATCGCTATCATTGAGGGTTCTACCATCCATGAATTTAGGAAGAACCCACATGTTTTCTCACTGTGATGATATTATAACAATCTTGATCGACACTGTTTGATAATACCACAACTTGAAATTCAGGTTTGAAATTAAGATAAGGAAAAGAAAACTGTATCTAATTAGGAATTGGCTGAGTGGCTAATCGTTATCCCTGTGAAGAGACCTTTTTGCCGGAGCTTCCACCAATCTCAAATCAGACCATGCAAAATAACGAGAAATAACTAAAACACAGAAGACGAGCTAGTCGTATCCCTAAAAGGGACCTTTTTCCCAACATTGATATGTGATATTCCTTATTCACACACACAATAAAAAGGAAAATAAAGAAATAAAGTAAGCAAAATATTTTTGGTATTGTATGAGTATTAATCATACAATACTTTTGACACTAATGGGTTGATGTGTGTAATTAGATGTAATGGGCCTAAGCCCAATACACCCATGCAATTTACACAACTCGAGAAAATAAAAATGTTTTTGGGATTTTAAAATAAAAACAAGGGAGATCGATGCAGTCTATTTAATTAGGTGCGGTTTAATCCGCATCTATTAGATCGCATCGAGCATGCAAAATGAAACAAGTATTTGACCTAAACCATAATTGGTCATTACAGTGATGTGATTAAATCAATTGATGCGGTCTACTAAGTCGATGCGGTTTAAACCGCATCGTATAGACCGCATCTGATAAATCGCATCTTTGCTCAAATTTTGGCTAAGGCAATTTTCCTCCAAGGGGTGAAGGTGATGCGGTCTATCGAAATTGATGCAGTTTAAACCGCATCGGATAGACTGCATATGGTTGCAAAAATGATTAAAGCATGAGGGGGTGGAATGCATGTGATGCGGTTTCTGGAGGCGATGCGGTCTACATAGTCGATGCGGTATAAACCGCATCGAGTAGACCGCATCGATTTAATGAAAAGCAATATAATCCAACAATTTTTTGATACGATGTGGTCTATTAACACTGATGCGGTTTAAACCGCATGTTAGACCGCATCACATGCAAATTTTCTAACTTCATAATTTTTTGTTCACAAAGTACTCATGCGGTTTCTATCTGATGCGGGTTATGATACATGTAGTGTAAACCGCATCATTCATTTCGCACAGCATCTCGCATTTGTACTTGTGGAAATTTTATGTTTTTAACAATATGTGCATGCACAGTGGGTCATCACAAGGATTAAACCTTCAAAACCACAAACATGGAATTTAAAGACTATTCTACCAAAAATACATGAAAAACTAAGAACTACAAGCATAATGAAAAGAAACACCAACATTATCTAAGGAAGCATAAATGGTAGATCTAGAACAAGGAAATAGAAATGAAGCAATAAAACCCTAGATCTAACAAACCCTAAAGTTATCTAAACCCTAAGAACCCTATTTGGAGCTCTAAGGCATAAACAAGCTACAAACCCACTATACATGCATTTATTAGACCTAGAAGTCAACTAACAACATAATAAATAACTACTAGTTGCTAGCAAACATTCTAAGCATTTATGTCTAAAAAAGCATTAAATAGTGTCAAACACATGTAATCAAAACCCATTTCTGAAATTTTTCCTTGTATTAAAACACTTGAAAGCATGAAAAATAACCCAAAACCACTCATTATTTTGAATGTTGGGTTTATTCTAACTAAGAAAAGCTGTTAAATGTATGGAAATGGCTACTCTAGAGGGTAAGAACAAGAATAACAACAAATCTATGGTAAAGATAAGCTAATACTACACTACATTACAAGAAAAATAAACTAAACTACCGACCTACCTAACCCGTAGTGGGCATGAACTGAAGGTTCTTGCTCTCCTCCTGAATCTTCTTTTTTGTCTCGATGGATAAAAGTGTCTGAAGTGATGGAGGAGACACCCTTTTATACTCTTTTTCACGAAACCCTATGCCCATTAGGTCAAACAGGGCCCATTAACAGGAGCATGCATTTATCACCTGTTGCACAGTCTTATCCAGATGTGTGCTTCAGAATTTGAAATTGATGCGGTCTCTCCAGATGATGCGGTTTAAACCGCATCAAATATACCGCATTGCATGTGTCTTCTTTTCCCTGGTCTTTGGTTGGGATGCGATCTAATTGAGTGATGCAGTCTACAAAATCGATTCGGTATAAACCGCATTAAGTAGATCGCATCATTCATTTCGCATCGCATATGGTCTCTTCCTGCTTGGCTTCTTTCTGAAACGATGCGGTTTAGAAGGTCGATGCGGTATAAACCGCATCGAGTAAACCGCATCGATGGAGTGCTTCTCTTCCAACACTTGGTCAATTTTTCTTCTTTCTTTCTCCAGTGATGCGGTTTACATGGGTTTGATGCGGTATAAACCGCATCATGTAAACAGAATTGATTATCACCACCAAAACTTGGCATATTCAGAGTGATGCGGAATATTAATGCGATGCGGTATAAATCGCATCGAATATCAACACTTAGCCAAAAATTCAGTTTTGTGGGATTTTTATTCTTTTTCCCATCTTTTCTTTCTTTTTTCTTTTCTTTTTCCTTTTTTCATATTTTTGGATTTTTCTAACACAAATACAATTAAAATAGCATATTTTTGTGTTTTTCATTACCAGCTCATTATTCTTACAAACTTGCATTAATCTGTCAAATTCAACAACTTTCTTATTGGAATAAGATGGAATTACGATCAAAATGTCCATTTTAGACACGGAAATGGATTGGAAATAATGGACAATTTTGGCCATTATCAACATCCTCACATTTAATACTGATCGTCCCCGAGCAGTCAGAGTCAGTGCTCCTGAGAGCACAGACTCTACACATTCAATCCATTTGCGTGGCTTCAAAAATTTCATTCTTTTTATATTGGGATAAGATAACCGAAAATTACAAGTATTAAACTCTCTTGATTGCACTATTTAATGAAATGATACTTCTCACTTGAGTAGGTATACAAATCAATCATTATTGTTATTTGATGACAGTCATTCATAACTGTCATTTGCGTCCAATTTAGTGTCTTAATGATGATCTTTTGTTCATAGTTTCATAAGTTTTCAATGAATAATCATAGAAGATATGAAAAGATTGTGGAAAAACCAAGAATGTGAAGAAATTGGAAATTACATAAAAATGGCTTGAAATTCTTAGATTTTATTATAAGTCCCGCACGCTATGTTTTATTGGATCTGATTCTCGCTTTATCATTTAGCAGGGAAGCTAAGCTGAAAGGCTGCGAGAGATGGAAATAGACGTAGCGAGGAAAGAGAAGAAACAGTGTGAGGACTTAAAGGTGAAATCAGAAAAGATCTGAGGAACGATTTTCAGAAGCTGAAGTCTACACGATGATCATTTGATATCGCGTGAGAAGAAAGTTTGTACGAGTTAAGAAGCTGTAAGAGTCATGGCGAGAAGAAGTTTGTTTGAAGAAGATTGTGAAGTCTCGCCCTGATAAGAAAGATAACTTCATTTTGACTCTCGCTTTGAAGGAACTGGGACAAGGCGAGAGGAGAGCTATTCTGACGCGAGCGGTTATTTTCCAAGGCGGAAAGCAGTTACTATGCCCATCTATAAATAAGACCCTTGGGAGATCAGCTAAAACAACTGGAGACTGAAGAGAATAGCTCGTTTTTACTCTCCCGTTCATTTTAGAATTCAGTAGGTAGGCTAGCTAGGGTTTACTTTTCTGCAATTTAATTCATGTTCTTCAGATTTGTAATTTGATTTCGTAGTTAGATTTCTTCGAATTATGTTAGTAGATTAGTTTTGAGAGTAATCTGAAAGGAGGATTTGCCATCGGAATGCTTTTGTTCATCCGTTTTGACGTTCGCCATCTTATTTTTCCGACTTCATCAGTCGAATTCGCGATATTCTGGTTTTAAATCAGATTTCCAGGTGTACTTGTTTACAATTTTCATTTGCAAATTATGTTATGAAGGAAGATCATATGTGGAATCTTGTGTTTTTATCTTTCTGATTGCAATTTTGAATGGTTACAGCAGAATTCAATGTTCTGTAATTCTGTTTAAGAGAAGTATAAACCTCGAATGCAATGTTCACCCTTAAAATCTGCATAAATTCGTTAATCCGATTTTCAGGTTCATGCTAGTATCATATTCTCAATTTGTAATTTGACTGGCATAATTACTCAGGAAGTTTGAACATTGTTACCGAGTTAGGTATTAAACTGGCAGAATTATTGATTCAATAAATCTTCTGTTGTTAGTATACTTTGATTTTAATTCTTTATGCAATCTGCTAAGATTAGTGCTCAGAATTAATTGAAGTTCCTAAAGACCCACACAATGTTAATCATCGTATGATAATCTTTAAGGAACTAAACAACTCTAAATTCTGAATTTCGGAGGTTTCAAACTCTGTTTTCATGGTACTCTTAATGAATGTTGAGGGGTGGAGTTATGAACACTCTCAGGATTTTATATTTTCCTTCATAAAAGGATTAAACCTTGCTTTAATCATCTTAGAGGATTAAACCTTGCTTTAATCATCTTAGAGATTGGTGCGAGGAGTAATCTTAATTATTTCACTCTTAAACAAGTTATGTCAAGACCCTCGCGATGTTCAATTTGACAAAGCGAGGGAATTATCCTGACATAACAACTGAATTGGTTCTCATCTTAGGGATGCCAAGCATTCATTTCTTATAGGTATATAACCCCTATTTTATAAACGGGAATTGAGTAATCCTGCTGCATTCTTCCAGATTATACTTGTAACACCCCGGATTTGATAACCCAGGCCGGGATGTCACCGCCACATCTCCCTAGCAAGACACGGCTTCCCGAGCTCACTAAGGAGGTGCAAGGCTTGTGGGTACGTAAAAGATTTAAAACATTTCAAAATTTAGTCCGGAAATTTATAATACTTAATTCAAAATACGATAGTAATAATCATCATGCGCGAAAATAGAGTAAATGCAGCGGAAAGTAAATCACGGCCAACATGGCCAAATCCTCGGGTTTAACAGACCCGGTAAAAACAGTACGATGCAGAATTTAAAATGTCCATAATGGTTTCCCCCAAGTGCATATGCATGCGTCACTCGACATACTCTGTAAAAGAAAAATGACAACGGTTTATCAGTATAAAAATATACCGAGTAAGTTAATCCCTAACTAACAATTTAAGGGATTACATGTGTTTAAATCCCAAGTTTTCACCCTTCATGCATAAATTTAAAAATCCATATTTTGTTCGAAGCGGAAAACATGATCAATTTATCCAAGACGAAAATGCATAATTTAAAAGGCTTAATTTAAAAACGGAATTTAAAAGCATAATTTAATGACGTAATTTAAATGCATAATCTAAAAACATAATAAATAAGATTTAAGCGTAATTAACACTCACACAAGTCTTTTATAATTTATCCTGCAAACTAAGAAGAGGACACCATACTGGGAGATCACTAACGAGGCAATCACAACATAGGACCACTAACGAGGCAGTCCACAACAATGGGAGACCACTAACGAGGTAGTCTCAAAAGATAGTAGGACCACTAACGAGGCGATCCAAAACACAGCGCGCGAGATCACTAACGAGGCAATCTCAGATAGTAAGGAGACCACTAACGAGGCAGTCTCAAAGATAATGATTAGCATGAAGATCGTCTCAGCCTAGTGCACGGGATTTTTCGAAAGTTCGTATTTCAAGTGATCAAAATATTCGATATCGCGTTTCATAGTTCGTGTTTTCTCAAGTTCGAAAAATCCGATTCGACGCAGTTTACGCCTTTCTTAATTAAAAATTCATTTTTACACAAAAAATTCTGAAATTTACACAGTAGCTCAAAAATACACACACGAGCAACTTTCATGTTTTAAGTTTTCGGAAATAAGGTTTCGAAGTGAGTCAAAATTTGAGTTCTTTACAAAAGATAATTTCTGTCTCAAAAACTGATTTCGTCACAGGTTCGTGCGACGCCGATTAAAAATTCATTCCAAAACCAATTCATCCAAAATTTTTACAGGAGATGCACAACACATTAAGGAACAACTTTCATGTTTTAAGCATTTGGAAATAATGAATTTTAGATGCTCAAAAATCGACCACAACACACTGTTCATGCGCGGACTCCAAAGGGGTTTTAAAACAGTTCTGAAATTCGACCAATTTGACATACCAAATGAACTCAAAATCCATGAAATTTTATATGCATAACCTAGACACATTTATCTACAACTTTTGTTTAGAAATGCAAAGTTGAATCATTCTAAAAATGGGTGAAAGACATGCATCAAGTCGAGTAATGAAATCTGTCAACAGTTTCAAACGTTCGGTTTGTCACAGAAAGTTTACGTCGAAATTTGGGATAGCAAATATTAATGTCAATGGCTGAAATTTGGATACAAGATAGATTAAAGTCTTAGGAACAAAATCTATGTTGAAAAGGTTTTGGTTTGAATTCCTGAAGGTCGAGTTTTAGGCGAGTTTTTGAAATTGGACGAAAATAGGGTTTTTGAAAATCGATTTTTGTTACGGGTATAGATCTTGAGTTGTAAACAACAATAAACCACAAAAATTTGTGAGTAAGGTCTTAACTTACTTAGTGAGAGATTTGGGTCGCTGGAATGGGTTTCCGGACGTCCTAGGGTCGCGACGAACGGTCAACTTCTCCGATCGCTTTTTGTTCGTTTTTCGACGTGAAATCGTAGTAAAGGAAAAGGGTTAGATTTCGAGTTTCTAAGTGGTATGGACGAACTAAAACATTATACCATAGCTTACCAAGAGTCTAGAAGGTAGGGCTTGGTTCCTTTCGCCTCGTCGTCGCCGGAATGCTCGCCGGAAAGTGGATTCAGAGGGATTTTGAACTTGGAGAGAAAATTGAGAGTGTTTAGGGAGTGGTTTCTGAAAACCTAGGGTTTGGGACGCCCCTATGGTGTTCTTAAGCCTTCCCTAAGGCTGGGATTCGGTTGCCATCGTTAGGGGTGTTGTTTTTGGCAAGAAAATCGCCATGGAAGGAAAGTTTACACCTTCAGCACCTCTGGCGTGCTGGTGACGCGCACCTACACTTTTGCCCGCGCGGAGCACGCGTGGCCAAGCATGGAGTCGCGACTCCGCCTTCCGCGCGGTGGCGCGCGGCGAGCGCGGGCCGGCCTGACCGGCCGGTTCGGCGGTTCGCGTGTTCCGTCGGGTCTTTCCTTGCTTTCCTCTATCGATTTTCTACCCTCTACGTGTTAGCTCGACTCCCCGGGTCGTCTCCGGTTCGGAATCTTTACCTTAAACTTGTTACGAGTTCGGCTTATCGCTCGTAACATTTTCGTGCCCTAATTAGTCTAGTCTAAATTGGTTCCAACCCCTCCTATCGTCCTTGCGATCGATCTTGTGATTTATTTTGTGATTTATTTTATGATTTTATTTTATGATTTATTTTGTGACTGAACTTAGAAATTAGTTCCAAGCTGCCTACGTACCCTGTGAAGGGATCAAGTCATGACGTAGTTCAAAACAATTTGAATTTGTTTTTTTTTTCTCGGGTGTTACATCCTCCCCCCCTTAAGAATACAGTTATGTCCCCATAACTGTGGCCTGGTCATCTTGGAAGAGGGTAGGGTAACGTTTTTTCATGTCGGCCTCCAACTCCCATGTTGCCGTCTCCGTCTCGTGGTTGGACCAAAGGACCTTGACCATCCTCAAGGTCTTGTTCCTTGTTACTCTCTCATTCGTGTCAAGTATTCGCACCGGAACTTCCTCGTAACTCAAGTCATCCTCAAATTCGACTTCTTCCGGATGGAGTACATGGGTCGGATCGTGCACATACTTCTTCAATTGGGAGACGTGGAATACGTCGTGAATACAAGCAAATTGTGGTGGGGACGCTAGTCAATAAGCGGTTTCCCACTCTTCACGGGATTTCCTATGGTTCCTATGTTTTCTTCGTCCCGAGGGTTTTCTGTTGCCTTACAAAAAGAAGATGCGAGGCAATTCTACTGTCTTTGTCAGGAATGATGTCGGTGATACCCCATGTCGTTGTATCTCACCGCCAATGTATGCTCGGGTTAAGTGAGGGGTGTATAGCAAAAGAGATTAAGCAAAACAGGAAAAATAAAACTCCCTCCGGGTCCCGTGCGGTAAGGCGCCATAGCGCGTGGCGAGCGCGCGGCCGCACCTGTTCGAAGAAAATGTGGCTCGCGCTCCGCGCGAGCCACTTCCCCCATTTCCCATTCGAGACCACACCCCCAATTCTCTCTAAATCCGGCAACTTACCTCCCCGTCCGCTTGATTTCGGCTTCAATTTCACTTACCAAGGTATGAATCTACTAAACTCACTTACTAATTTCAATTTTTATGCTTTGAATGACTTGATTTGTGAAGAGATTTAGGAATTAGGGTGTATGTGGTAATTGATGTTACTCTTGTTGCCTTGCTTGTATTTATGCCACAATGTTTTTATGTTTTTGGCAAATTCTTGTTGGATTTGAATCTTTAGGAAGACTATGAAGTTTTTGATGTTTGGTTGTTATTAGGGTGTGATTATTAGCTCATTTCTTTGTTGTTTGGCGCTGTAAGGAAACGATGCGTTGTTATTAGAGTGATTGTTTCATTTTGTGGGCAACTTCCGTGTGGTTATTAGTAACTTAGGTTTTGGTTTATTGCGCACATAACGTGTTCGACGAAATGCCACAAAGGTCTTGGAACTAGTTTGAGCATATCCTTTGCCGAGGTTACCTTCTGGTTGGTCTCAGCAACCGATAGGATTTGATGTTCTTATGGAATACTCACGTTGGAAATCTTCATTGATGTCCCTTACATATTTCTGCTTGAGTTTTGTGTGGAATTTAGTCTTATAGTTGGTATTTGATGTTTTGCAGGATGTTGCTTTTCTTGTGGGCTGTTTTAGCGTCTCTCATATGTCCTCCGAAGACCAGGAGACGAGTTGCTGATGAGGCTAGCCCCAGCAATGCCGCTCCGGCGATGCCTGATTTCGACGAGAGCGAGCCAGAGGAGGACGAGGAGTAGCGGGGCCCGAGACTCAGGGGTCTCCCTGACGAGGTGCGTCCTCACCGGCACGACAGGTTTCGGTTTAGGACGAGGGCTGCCCAGGACTTCTATTTCGACGAGCTTCGTCGAAACAGGGCTTATGTCCCTGAGAGAGGCATATATCCTCATCATCTGGGCGATGACAGGGTCAGTGCAGTCTTGGAGTATTTGCAGTGGACCGGACTTGCACGTCATCCCGAGGGCGTTGCCTCCGGTTATCTGGCTATGGAGGTTATCGCCAACATTGGCGGTCTCGGGGAGGGTGAAGACCTATCTTGGGTATGGGTTCGTGGTCGCTATCTCGACTTCAGTGCTCGGGCGATCAATGTCTATTTTGGCTTGCCTGACGATGGCGCATTTCGCCCACAGCCTGAGGGACGCGTTCTTGCTCCTGCGTGGGATACCTTATGCACCATAGTGCCTCCTCAGCTCAAAGCACGGTCATGAGCTGCGTTTGACGACGATGGACTGCCCTTGACGAGAGCTTGCTTAGCTATGGTTAGGGCGCGTCCGGCCGATCACCCGGAGCCACATCGTCCTGGATCACGTCTACGAGACCATTTGCTTTATCGCGCGAGACGGTTGGGTGAATGTGGGAGCTTGTATCAAGGACAACTTGCGGGGTATGCGGCGAGGACGAGGGAGTAGGGTGATTACCCATGTTCACCTCATCTGTGGCTTGTGCGCGGCGCAGGGGATTCGCACGACACCGGAGACAGATCCGTACGATCTAGTAGCGGGCAGTTGTTACCGTATCCCGACTTACGCTGCCCGGCGTAGCGCCTTACGTCGTGGGGCTCCCCGTGCTGTACTTCGCCCGCAGCCTGATGATGGCGGCTTGATCCTTGTTGTACCACCGGAGCAGCCACCCCCTCCTCCAGTAGTTCCACCTCCTGCAGTGGCACCTCAGGGACAGGAGATGGCTCAGATGATGCAGATGATGCAGGAGATGCGGGTCGGTATGGATGCCGGGTTTGCAGCTGGGCAGGCTCGTTACGATGCCATAGACGCTATATTGGACTTCTACCAGACCCGCATGGACTCGTTTGCTACGAGGCAGGCTCAGCAGCAGGCCACCATGTCCGACATGTACGCCTATGTGCGGCAGATGGACGACTACATGCGTCGGCGGTTCCCGCCTCCCGATCAGTGATGTCTCCTCTCGTTTTCACGTTTTCGTTTAGGTTTTGCATCAGACGTACTTTGTTTAGTTTCCTCCTTATGAGGACGTTTCTGTTGTCTGGGATTTATGGTTTATATTTTTGTTGTGTTATTGCCTAGTTATGTGTTTGACATGTGTTAGTTGTTTATTGCTGTTTAGAAACACAGTCTAATTGTTCTGCCTAATTTATGGTTTGAGATGTTCTGGATTTACTGTTACCTTTCTATCGTATCTACATGTGTGTGGGTTGCCAACACTACTTGCGCCGTTGTGGGACTAAACCGCTTCAAGGAATTTAGATAAACTAGTGTGATAAGGTATACGGGGTAGAGTTTATATGTTAAATAAATAACTGCTTGTAAGGGAAAAATTTTATTGAATAAAGAATAGTGTTAAGTACTTAATAAATTGGTGGAAAGGGCAGCGGATTTGGGCCTGTTTGAAGGTCTTGATTCAAGCAATGGAGGTCCGATTATCACGCATTTACAATATGCAGACGACACGATTCTATTTTGCAAAGGGAGGATTGAGCAGGTGCGGTTGATCAAGAGAATTCTATGGGTTTTGGAGCTTCTACCGGGTTGCGTATTAATTTTGGAAAAAGCAGCATCTTCGGAATTAACTGCTCAGTGGAACTAGTGAAGGAAGCGGCTGAGTTGCTTGGTTGTGCGGTAGGAAGCTGGCCGTTAAAGTACCTTGGATTACCTATTGGTGGAAGGATAAATGGAGTGGACATTTGGAAGCCATGCTTGGATCGTATGGAGAGAAGGTTATCAGGCTGGAAGGGCAAACTTTTGTCTCAAGCCGGTCGCCTTTGCCTCATAAAATCGGTATTGGACAGCCTACCGGTGTATTATCTATCGTTGTTTAAGGTCCCGAAGGCAGTGGCTGAAAGGCTGGAAAAAATCAAAAGGCGTTTCTTCTGGAACGAGTGTAACAGGGAAAGGAAATTACACACACTTTGCTGGGAAAGAGTATGTATGCTCAAGGAAGAAGGTGATCTTCAGATCTGGGACACTCAGGGTTTTAATAAAGCACTATTAACAAAATGGAGATGGCGCTTTGGGGTTGAACAAGCTCTGTGGAAGGAGGTTATAACAGCAAAATACTATGGGGGTGTGGCAAGCTTGGTGCCAGGTCAAGCCGTTGGAAGATCAATTTGGGGAAATATTTGTAGTGTATGGGAAGTAGGGGGAGGGGCCGATCAGGAGGGATTCAAAATCATTACTGGAAATGGGGATTTAACTTTGTTCTGGCACGATGCATGGGTTGAGGACGGGCGGCCGCTGAAGGATATATTCCCGAGACTCTTTGTCCTAGCTTGCAACAAGGATGGGAATGTGTCGGAATATGGAAACTGGAGTGGTACAGAATGGGAATGGAATATTGCCTTTAGAAGGACGTTGTTTGAATGGGAGGTGGAGTTATGGAGGGATTAGATGGATGTCTTGGACAGATCAAAATTGTGTCGTTTTATACCTGACAGAGTGGTTTGGTTGAAGGAGAGTAATGGCATTTTCACAGTAAAATCATGCCGGAATCGCGGATTAGGAAACACGTGCTATGATCAAACCTGGCTATGGAGAAGCCTATGGAAGATTAGAGTGCCCATGAAAGCGAGAGTACTAGTCTGGAAGGCTCTAAATAATGCTCTCCCAACAAGGAATATACTCGCGAACAGAGGATGCATCCCAAATTCTGGTGTAGCCTGTCCGTTCTGTGAAACTGAAATGGAAAATGTAGACCATATTTTCTGTCTATGTAAAGTGACGGGGGGATTGTGGAATCAAGTTATTTCCTGGTTTGGAATAGATTGGGTGTGCCCTGGTAAGACATGGAACATGATGGCAGGTTGGATTGGTTTCAATCCAAAACGAAATAGGAATACTTTGTGGTTGGTGGCGGGAATGGCTGTCATATGGCTTATTTGGAAAAGCAGGAATGACATAATATTTAAAGGTCAAGATTTCATTCTGGAAAATGCAGTGGAAGAGTTGAAATGGATAGTTCGGATGTGGTGGGGAGCGGGTTACAGTATCATGCAGTGCCATGTGGGAGATATAAACGTGGACTTCCCTATGAGGTTAGTTCAAATATTTCAGCAACGGGTTAGAGTGCCAAGAAAAGGATTAGTTTGGGAACGACCTCTCAAGGGGTGGTGGAAAATTAATACAGATGGATCGTCGTTGGGGAATCCAGGCCAAGCAGGTATTAGAGGTGTCATTCGAGACGAGGAGGGGGGTCTCTTATATATTCTGTCGGACTATATTGGAATAACTGACTCCACAGAGGCAGAGATCACGGCGGTCAGCAGGGTATGTTTGGCCCTCATCCGTGATCAAGGTTTCCCTCTCCAACGACTGGTGATTGAATGTGATTCATGGAATGTGGTGGGGTGGATTTCAGAACCTAGGAAGCTACCATGGCGTTTCAACAAGTTGTTGGGACCAATTATGACGGTTTTGAAATGTGCGGGGGAAGTTAGGGTGCAACATATTTTGAGAGAACGTAATGATGTTGCAGACTACTGGGCAAAGAGGGGTGCGACACAATCGGAAAAGGTAGAGGTATGGTTTTAAGTGGTGAGGTGGGCTGGCAAGAGAGCAAGTGATGGAGCTAATGTTGTGAAGCGACTTTTTGACGCCCAATTTAGTAATTATGAGAGTGTACTGAGGGTTGTGAAACTGTAGCGATTTCGCATTGGTCTTATACCTGGGGAAGGACAGTATATGTAAATACTGCTCTTGTTTATATTGTTGATCGGAAAAGCATGTCAGAAAGAAGTAACAGAATGTTGAAAACATAAGTGGATTGACCAGGAGTTTGAGGAAAAGGGGATGAGGAAAGATAAGGGGTTGATGTACTGACATATATGTAGAAAATTTTATATGTTTTTTGTTGCAGGTTGGAGATGCTGCTGGGGTACTGTGAGGAGGAAGCTGGTGTCTACAATTGGGCGATGATCTTAAGTTTCTTACCTGTTGCAGTGGCTGCGAAGGTTATGGCAGCCGATTGGAATCGAAAATCTGTTGCGGGCGTAGGGGACCTGAGGGGATTGCTGTTGGTTTTTATTGGAATGTGATGTTATCGGAGTAGCCTACCGGAGACGTGAATCTTTTTGTACGCGTATGCTGTTGGTTTAGTTGCTTGAGTAGATTGGATGCGGATGCAAACGTGGCTGCCCAGGAAGGCAAAAGAAAGCAAAAATTAGCTAAAGAAAGTTTGAAGGCCTTTGGATATACACAGCATGTGTAGCAAGGAGTTCGGAGTAATGAGCTGGTCTTGCCATTCCTGCCAGGAAGAAAGATTTGAGCACGATCAAGCTTTCATCAAAACTTAAAGGTGAGATTTGTAATTTTAAGCTCTCTTTTAAATGCGTACATGTGGCGGTCATGTTGGGTTCCAGACCTAGTTTCAATACTCATGTCAAGCTTGCATAAGTCTATTCCAATGCATTGAAAATGAAATTGCCACGAGGTCGATCCCTTGATATCATGTCTTTCCCTATATCTGTACATCTTTCTCCAGACAGTTTGTCCTCCAACCGATAGCCAATGCCCTAGGTGTCCCCGAAACCAGTACTAAATTCAGCCATTCAGTACCTTGTTGTCCCTTTGGAAAATGAGGAGTATACATATATGAGCACATAGAAAAATCAGTCGGTGCATGCGGCTTTTGTTGTTGTTGCTGGAAACAAAGTGGAGAAGGAAGGTTTAGAACTGGGTGGGTAGAATGTATAAAATGAAAATGGGAGGGAGAATGAGCGTTGTTTTTTTGGAAGTTGACATTTATGGTGGTACGAGTTTTTTTATGGTTTATGGTTGGGCAGGGTGTTTTATTCCGGAAGGGAGAAATTTTGGTTGGAAAATGGAAAGAAAATAAAGGAGGAACTGGGTAGAGGAAGAAAATAGAAAAGCACAAAGAAGGAAAAAAAAAAAGAAAGAAAAAAAAAAGAGTATATAATAGAAGAGAAAAAAAAATAAAATAAAATATGTTGATTGTTATTTGAAGAGCGACCGAAGTTGATGATCTTATAGTTTTTGGGGAAGCTTGGGTGCTGGATTGTATAGGGATTGTCATTGGTAGAACATTATATGGGTAGCTTTTTGTGGGTCGAATTAGTAGTGAGAAAGTATGTTTTGGTTGAGGGATATGGATTGTTGGTATTGTATGCTTTCATGGAAATTATGGTTACCACCAGCTTAGCCAATGGTGCAGCTTTGAAGTGATTTTGGTGTGATCATCGATGCTTTGCTCCTCATTTTCCCCTTAGCCGTTTTTTCAACCTGCCATCTCAAAGAGTTTTGGTCCCTTAGCCGTTTTTTCAACCTGTCACTATATACAACCCAATGACATTATATTTTCATTATATTATCCTTGTTTTGGCCTGTGTTCTTCTCAATGCATTGGCTTAGTGCGATAAAGCAAGGGAGATGTGATTGTTTTCTAGTGAATGGAATGCCACTGTGGCTAAATACATGGGAGCATGAAATGAGAGTTTACGTTTGAAATGATGCGGACCGACTATATCGATGTTTTTTGGGAGAGTGATTATACTACCAAGTCCTCATGCTCGAAAGCTTCATTCCAGACATTAACGAACTGAGTTTGTGGCAATAGGAGTCCTGGTAGATGAGGAATTCGCTGGCTTCTTTTGGAACCTTTTAGCATTGTTACTGTGTGGGTTATGTGATGTCTTGAGCAGTGTAATAGGTGCCTTGTTCAGGCCAAGTGGTTTCTTTGCTTGTATTGAGTGGTTTTGTTGTGATTAATGAAATAACCTTTTTTGCTCAAAAAAAAAAAAAAATAGGTATCAATTTGTTGGGGTTTGTTAATAGTGGTTGCTTAGTGTACTGGTTGTTGTTGCCGGGGGTTGTGCTCTAGATAAATTTTTAAATTAAATTTTTTTTTTCAGTAACCTGTTCGGTTTTTTTTTTCTTTAGGTCTAGGGTTGGATGTTCCCTTATTTGATCATGGTAGTTAAAGAATTAAATAAAATGTATGGAATAAATTTAAATAGGCTTGTATTTTTATTACTCAAGAAATAATTTTGGGTTACAAGCGTTTGAAATAGAGATAGGAATGCTGCTAATAGTACGGAAAGGAAAATATACTACTAATAATGCGTAGCTGGATCACTAGATCTAAAACGAGTGGGTAGGCTCGGCCTTGATGGGATCATCCTCATCGCTCGACACGTCGATGGGCATGGCGACATTGGGGCAGGCCCCGGGTTCTGAAGAACCGCCCCATCCACGTCCTGGGCTAGGTTAGTCAGTTCCCAGCCCAGGGTCTCTACCTGCTCCTCCAAGTCATCTCCCTTGTCTTGGAGCTGGGCCACTTGGGCTTGGAGGTGTGTGACTTGCTCCTGCAGCTGGGTTATGTGGTGATGGTCTGTTTTCCTAAGGTGACCCACATGGGCCAGGTTACCCTCCAACTGTCCTACCCGCGTCTTGAAATAATTGATATGCTGTTGGGACTCGAGGTACGCATTCATCAGTTTTACCATCAGGTTGATCATGTTTGCATTTGGTTCGGCCATCTAAGGTCAACAAGGTAAGTTAGAGTTAGAACATGTGTTAGGCAAGATTAGTTATGCACGAATTTAAATCTATATGCAACATGCAAGTGCAAGTCCCCCTTTTCCCCATTTAAAAATATAATCTATCCATGTCTTTAAAATAAGTCTACTACATAGGTAAGAACAAAAGTTGGGCCTCTATAGTGGGCCAAAAATTTAATATTTCTTTTGGCTAAGATTTTGAGCTATGTAAAAACAAGCTTTTGGGGCTAAAATAATACTAGTAGTCAAAATAAATAATTTAAAAATAATACTTGGGTTTTAAAAATAATGGTTTAGAATAATAGTAGTAGCTTAAAAAAATTTCCGGGCACTGATACCAACTTGTAACACCCCGGATTTGATAACCCAGGCCGGGATGTCACCGCCACATCTCCCTAGCAAGACACGGCTTCCCGAGCTCACTAAGGAGGTGCAAGGCTTGTGGGTACATAAAAGATTTAAAATATTTCAGAATTTAGTCCGGAAATTTATAATACTTAATTCAAAATACGATAGTAATAATCATCATGCGCGAAAATAGAGTAAATGCAGCGGAAAGCAAATCACGGCCAACATGGCCAAATCCACGGGTTTAACAGACCCGGTAAAAACAGTACGATGCAGAATTTAAAATGTCCATAATGGTTTCCCCCAAATGCATATGCATGCGTCACTCGACATACTCTGTAAAAGAAAAATGACAACGGTTTATCAGTATAAAAATATACCGAGTAAGTTAATCCCTAACTAACAATTTAAGGGATTACATGTGTTTAAATCCAAAGATTTCACCCTTCATGCATAAATTTAAAAATCCATATTTTGTTCGTAGCGGAAAACATGATCAATTTATCCAAGACGAAAATGCATAATTTAAAAGGCTTATTTAAAAGCAGAATTTAAAAGCATAATTTAATGACGTAATTTAAATGCGTAATTTAAAAACATAGTAAATAAGATTTTAGCGTAATTAACACTCACACAAGTCTTTTATAATTTATCCCGCAAACTAAGAAGAGGACACCATATCGGGAGATCACTAACGAGGCAATCTCAACATAGGACCACTAACGAGGCAGTCCACAACAATGGGAGACCACTAACGAGGCAGTCTCAAAAGATAGTAGGACCACTAACGAGACGATCCAAAACACAGCGCGCGAGATCACTAACGAGGCAATCTCAGATAGTAAGGAGACCACTAACGAGGTAGTCTCTAAGATAATGATTAGCATGAAGATCGGCTCAGCCTAGTGCACGGGATTTTTCGAAAGTTCGTATTTCAAGTGATCAAAATATTCGATATCGCGTTTCATAGTTCGTGTTTTCTCAAGTTCGAAAAATCCGATTCGACGCAGTTTACGCCTTTCTTAATTAAAAATTCATTTTTACACCAGAAATTCTGAAATTTACACAGTAGCTCAAAAACACACACACGAGCAACTTTCATGTTTTAAGTTTTCGGAAATAAGGTTTCGAAGTGAGTCAAAATTTGAGTTCTTTACAAAAGATAATTTCTGTCTCAAAAACTGATTTCGTCACAGGTTCGTGCGACGCTGATTAAAAATTCATTTCAAAACCAATTGATCCGAAATTTTTACAGGAGATGCACAACACATTAAGGAACAACTTTCATGTTTTAAGCATTTGGAAATAATGAATTTTATATGCTCAAAAATCGACCACAACACACTGTTCATGCGCGGACTCCAACGGGGTTTTAAAACAGTTCTGAAATTCGACCAATTTGACATACCAAATGAACTCCAAAATCCATGAAATTTCATATGCATAACTAGACACATTTATCTATAACTTTTGTTTAGAAATGCAAAGTTGAATCATTCTAAAAACGGGTGAAAAACATGCATCAAGTCGAGTAATGAAATCTGTCAACAGTTTCAAACATTCGGTTTGTCACAGAAAGTTTACGTCAAAATTTGGGATAGCAAATCTTAATGTCAATCGCTGAAATTTGGACACAAGATAGGTTAAAGTCTTAGGAACAAAATCTATGTTGAAAAGTTTTCGGTTTAAATTCCCGAAGGTCGAGTTTTAGGCGAGTTTTTGAAATTGGACGAAAATAGGGTTTTTGAAAATCGATTTTTGTTACGGGTATAGATCTCGAGTTTTAAACAACAATAAACCACAAAAATTTGTGAGTAAGGTCTTAACTTACTTAGTTAGAGATTTGGGTTGCTGGAATGGGTTTCCGGACGTCCTAGGGTCGCGACGAACGGCCAACTTCTCCGATTGTTTTTTGTTCGTTTTCCGACGTGAAATCGTAGTAAAGGAAAAGGGTTAGATTTCGAGTTTCTAAGTGGTATGGACGAACTAAAACATTATACCATAGCTTACCAAGAGTCTAGAAGGCAGGGCTTGGTTCCTTTCGCCTCGTTGTCGCCGGAATGCTCGGCGGAAAGTGGATTCGGAGGGATTTTGAACTTGGAGAGAAAATTGAGAGTGTTTAGGGAGTGGTTTCTGAAAACCTAGGGTTTGGGACGCCCCTATGGTGTTCTTAAGCCTTCCCTAAGGCTGGAATTCGGTTGTCATCGTTAAGGATGTTGTTTTTGGCAAGAAAATCGCCATGGAAGGAAAGTTTACACCTTCAGCACCTCTGGCGCGCTGGTGACGCGCACCTACGCTTTTGCCCGCGCGGAGCACACGTGGCCAGGCCTGGACTCGCAACTCCGCCTTCCGCGCGGTGGCGCGCGGCGAGCGCGGGCCGGCCGGACCGGCCGGTTCGGCGGTTCGCGTGTTCCGTCGGGTCTTTCCTTGCTTTCCTCTATCGATTTTCTACCCTCTACGTGTTAGCTCGACTCCCCGGGTCGTCTCCGGTTCGGAATCTTTACCTTAAACTTGTTACGAGTTCGGCTTATTGCTCGTAACATTTTCGTGCCCTAATTAGTCTAGTCTAAATTGGTTCCAACCCCTCCTATCGTCCTTGCGATCGATCTTGTGATTTATTTTGTGATTTATTTTATGATTTTATTTTATGCTTTATTTTGTGACTGAACTTAGAAATTAGTTCCAAGCTGCCTATGTACCCTGTGAAGGGATCAAGTCATGACGTAGTTCAAAACAATTTGAATTTGTTTTTTTTTTCACGGGTGTTACAATACTGCAAGGAATTCAGTTCTCTGTATAAACTAAATCTGAGGAACATTCTTTGAATAATAATTCCCTCCACGCTGTACGGATATAGCGCGCGGAAAATTGGAATGTTCATAGTTTGAAACCCAAGATAGTTAATGCGAGCTGTCTTGGACACTTATTTTGCAGGATTATCTCTCCAATCTTTTTCATTAGGAAATAATGTCCAAATTCTGTCTAGCTCCTACTTTATATTTTTGGAGCACTCTATCATTTTGATTAAGAGGATTCAGAACCCTCATCGTTTCTTTATACATATAGTACTACTTATATCTAGGATATTTTGGGATATTTCCAGACTATGTAGAGTATTTCTACTTCTTAATACATCTGTAGAGGATTCAGAACCCTCATCATTAATCCTGAGTTAAGTCATGGGTATTTAGAATTATTTACAGAGTATGCCTATGCTAATACATCTGTATGAATCTGTAGTCCAGATTAGTCAAGGATTTTGATTAGCAATTTCATCTTGATATACTTACAGGACTATTATTTCTTATAAATACTTGAAGGAATTACCCTGAGAAGCTAAGGCTTGTGTAACCATTGGATGATAGATTTAAATATTTGCTTTTTCATTTCTTGTAGAGGACATCCATTATAGGGACATGAGATGCTTATCTAATCTCAGAGTAATGAAGAGAATAACTTCAGGTTCAGATGAATGCATGATGATTTAGATGTGACCTTGGGTTGCCAATGGCTTAATCTGAATCTGAAAGAAACAGTTAGTGATAATTCTGAAAGCTTTTGCTAAGTAATGGGTCTGACCGATCATTTCTTAGTAATTGTATCCCATGATTTCAGTGCTTAACAATGTCATGACACTGGATCATCAGTACTTGTCTTGGGAAAGTGATCAAAGACATGAAGATTTGACTAACTTGCATAAAGGATTTTTCTTATCTCAATGAGTTTTCGCATTATTACTAATCATAGAAGTATGATTACTTAATCATAGTCTTATTTTGATTGATTGTCACTTAGTCCATTTTATCTTTTAACCCATGAATCCATAAATACATTCATTCCATTCACTGTCACTTTTTAATACTGCTTTCTTTATTCCTTTACAGTTTTATGCACTTACTATTCAGCACTTATTCATTAGATATCATCATTACACCATCCATAAACCAGAGAAATATTAAGTTCTAGAATATGTAATTCTATCAAAGCACTTCTATCGTGTAACTCTCCAGAGAACGATCACGACAATTAGAAATAAATATTGCAAGCTTGATACCGTGCGCTTTCGGTAGGCAAATCAGGCATTACTCTTGAACAGTCCTATGAGGTTTATAGTGTAAAGATAGTCGAGAGATATGTCGCAGATTCGTTTTAACAAAGATTCATGGCGCCGTTGCCGGGGAGGTTGTAGCGTTATGAATTTTAGAACTATAAATAATCTTTGGTTTATTTGTAATTAATATTTACTTCTTATCATTGTGAATAAATCCATTAATTCTTTCATTTTGTCCACATAGAAACCTCAACAGTTTATGAGCGAAAGAACAACTCAATCTTCAAGACAACTTTGCTTCCTTTTAATTGTGAACTTGAAAGAACAGCGAGGCTGATTATAGCAAACGCTAGAAGGAGACAAAGAGATCTTGCAGAAGGGAATCTTTTAACCATAGCTGGAATAGCAAACAATGGACAGAATGACGGACCCGGAAACCTACCAAATGGACAGCCAAAAAATCAGCAAAACATACCACTTCGTGGACATTTTCAAGTACCACAGAGGGCTGTTGCACCACAATTTGTTCATCAGCATTACTTTCCACCTAACTTTGCTAATCCCGCTCCAAATTCTCAAGAAGAAGAATATCAACCATGGCAACCAAATGTTGATCAGTACTTGGCTGGAACGGATGAAGAGGTTAATATACCACCTGGAATATTAAACTTGGCATCTTCCAGAGCCTTTTATGGTTTGAGTGCTGAAGATCCACACTTGCATCTTAAAAAGTTTGTTGAACTGAGTAAGACAGTAAAGAAGGGAAGAGCTTCAAGAGAAAGTATTCAACTAGCAATGTTTCCATTCTCACTGGATGGGTCTGCAAAGGAATGGTATGACTCATTGAATGCTCAACAGAAGGCTACTTGGCCAGAACTAGTTAAAAATTTCTTGCTCAAGTATTTTCCAGAAAGTAAAGTAGATGAATGGGTAGACAAGATTTCTAGTTTTAAGATGAGAAAGGGAGAATCACTAAAGGATGCTCGAGATAGGTTCTTTGACATGCTCAAAAGATGCCCACAGCATGGTATCTCAGAAAGGAGACTTTTGAAGATCTTTTTCACAGGACTTACTCATACTTGGCAGATGATGATCAATGCTACTGGAGGGGAACAATTACTCTAGATGCCACTTGATAGAGCTTGGTCAACGATAGACACCATGACAGCCAGCAGTGCAGTTCTCCAAGATGATGATCCTCCATCACCTACAAGAAAGAGTCTTGTTATCCATACAGACAAGAATGAGGAAAAATTTGCAGCACTCACTAAACAGATTGCTGAGTTACAGCTAGCTCAGCAAACAAGCCAACAAATTCAGCATCAACAACAACAACCAATGATGGTCCTTCAACCTACTACTATGGAACCAGTTTATCAATGTGGAATCTGTTCTGGACCTCATCATAATGATCAATGCCCACAGCTTCAGGAAGCACCTAAGCAAGATGAAAGCTGTAATTACACTGGTTTTCAGAACAAGCATCCAAACTTGAGCTATGGTAACACTCAAAATGCACAGAATGCACATCTCTTGAATCCTCCTCAACAGAACCAGCAGCAGTTTCGTCCTCAGCAACAATTTTATCCTCAGCAGCAAATGTATCCTCAGAGACCTCCTCAACAACTGAATCAACAAAATAGACCATATGGACCGTTTGCACCAATGCCTGCAAATTTTCCACAGCAACCCGTGCCACCAGTCCTTTATCCTGTTGTTCAAGATAATACTTATTCTTTAAAAGTTGAGAATGCTCTGAAGGAGTTTATTGCTAAGCATACTGAGACGAATAAACAACTGCAGGCTTCAATAAAAAATGTTGAAAATTCAGTAACAGAGATGGCAAAGTTACTACAACAAAGAGAAAAAGGGAAACTACCAAGTTCTGAAACTAATCCACAATGTAAGGAAGTTACATTAAGGGGAGGGAAAGAAGTTGTTGATCTCGAATTTGAAAAGAAAAGAGAGAGGTTGCTACAGCAGAAAAAGTTTAAAGATGTTCAAACAATGGAAGAAGATGATCAGTTTGAGGAAAGACAGACTCTTGAGGACAAGGGTTTGGAAAAGAATGTTTCAGAACACTCCTTTCCAAAGGAAAAAGAGGGAGGTAATAATATCCCTAACTCTACAGGTAACAAAAAGGATCCACTGGATGAACACATGCCCAGGATACCATATCCTGGGAGACTCAAAAATGATCTCCAAGAAATAAAATTTAAGAAATTTCTTGAAAAGATTAAGGCCATTGAAATCTCAATCCCTTTGGTTGAATTTATTGCAGAAATGCCCATTTACGCTAAGTTTCTGAAAGAATTGATTTCAGGGAAACGAAGTGCGGGAGAGCAGCAAATGGTGGTCCTAAATCAGAATTGCAACTTGGTTCTTCAACAACGGATTCCTCCAAAGCTTGAAGATCCAGGAGTTTTACCTTGCCTCTGATTATCAATTGCAAAGAAGCTGGACGAGGGCTTTGTGACTTAAGAAGCAGCATCAATGTAATGCCACTTGCTATGGCCAGAAGGTTGGACTTAGGGAAGATGAGGACAGTGAATATGACTCTCTTCTTTGCTCATCAGTCGAGTACCAGACCTGAAAGAATCATTGAAGATGTCCTAGTAAGGACAGGAGGCCTATGTTTCCCAGCTGACTTTGTCATCCTTGATATTGATGAAAATGTCAGAATTCCGATCATATTAGGAAGACCTTTTCTGGTAACTGCAGGAGCAATGATTGATGCGAAGAACAGCATAGTTAAACTTCACGTTGATGATCAGGAAGTTACCTTTGATATGATGAAAATGGCAACATATCCTTTTAATGCTTTTGAAACCAATGTAACAGGGAAGGGACTAGATTCTAGCACTATAGAGGGGGAAAATATTCTAGATTACTATGATCTCTTTACCACTGATGTAATTGAGAACAATCTCACCGCACTCACAAATGCTGAAGATGTTACTTTTGCTTACTTGTGCGCGGTTAGATTCGCTGATCCTGAGACTGGTGAAATCAAGGACGGATCAGAAAGTGAGGATATGACATCTTCAGAGCAATCTGAGGATGACATTGATAAAACAGATCTTTCTAAAGAAGGATCCGATTTAAAGATGGAAGTGCAAACTCGAAGCAAATTAATCCCATCTATAGAAAACCCACCAGAGCTTGAGCTTAAAGTATTACCAGAACATCTTAAGTATGCCTTCTTGGCAGACAAAAAGAAGCTTCCGGTAATAATTTAATCCAAATTGAGTGAAAAACAAGAACAAGCTCTAGTGTGTATTCTTAAAAGTCATATTCAGGCAATTGCTTAGACTATAGCAAATATTAAAGGCATTAGTCGTCATATTTGTATGCACAGGATCCTGATGGAAGATGAGTATAAGCCATCCAGACAACCACAGAGAAGGCTAAATCCACCAATGCAGGAAGTTGTCAGAAAGGAGGATCAAGCTACTTGATGCAGGTATAATCTATCCTATTTCTGATAGCAAATGGGTAAGTCCAACACAAGTTGTACCTACAAAGGGTGGAATTTGTATTGTAACTAATGAACATGTTGATGAAGTAGCAACAAGACCAGTAACTGGTTGGAGAGTTTGCATTGATTATAGAAAATTGAATACTGCCACAAGAAAATATCATTTTCCTTTACCTTTTATTGATCAAATGTTAGAAAGATTATCAGGTAAACCATTTTATAGCTTTTTAGATGGCTATTCCGGTTATAATCAAATAGTAATTGCTAGTGAAGATCATGAGAAAACAACTTTTACTTGCCCATATGGAACATTTGCTTACAAAAGAATGCCGTTTGGATTATGTAATGCTCCTGCCACTTTTCAAAGATGCATGATGAGTATATTTTCTGATTTTATTGAAAAATGCATTGAAGTGTTTATGGATGATTTTACTGTTTATGGAAATGACTTTGAGGACTGTTTACAAAATTTGTTAAAAATTTTGCAGAGATGTGAAGACACTAACCTGGTTCTTAATTGGGAAAAGTGTCTTTTCATGGTTCAAGAAGGAATTGTCCTAGGACACAAAGTATCTAGAGCAGGAATAGAAGTAGACAAAGCTAAAGTTTCTGTGATAGCAAATTTACCACCCCCTAAAATAATCAAGGCAGTGAGGAGTTTTCTTGGTCATGCTGGTTTTTATAGAAGGTTCATAAAGGATTTTTCTGAAATAGCAAGACCCTTATGTAACCTTCTTCATAAGGATGTTTCATTTAGCTTTGATGAAGATTGCTTAATTGCTTTTAAGACTTTAAAGGATAAACTTATCACTGCACCTATAGTTCAGTCTCCTGATTGGAATCTACCTTTTGAACTCATGTGTGATGCCAGTGATAATGCAGTAGGTGCAGTTTTAGGGCAACATAAAGAAGGCAAACACTATGTTATTTACTATGCCAGTCATACTCTTAATGGTGCTCAGATAAACTACACCACTACAGAAAAGGAAATGTATGTTGTAGTTTTCGCCTTTGATAAGTTCAGACAGTATCTTATTGGAGCTCAGATTATAGTCTACACGGATCATTCTGCATTAAGATATCTTTTCTCAAAGCAAAAAGCCAAACCGAGGTTGATAAGATGGGTTTTACTTTTACAAGAATTTGACATTATTATTAAAGACAGAAAAGGAAAAGACAATGGAGTAGCAGATCATCTTTCAAGACTGGAAGAGAAAACAGAAAAGGAGGAAGTGGTAAATGACAAATTTCCAGATGAACAATTGTATGCCTTGCAGTTGCATCAATTTGATTGTCCTT